>JAPDOI010000817.1:0-271826 GCA_029168955.1 Aplectana chamaeleonis | reverse complement strand
TTTACTCACCCCGCTTCTTTACTTTCAGTGGAACTGGAATGTTGTGACAATGGAATCTTTATGGACCTGCCTTTTGCAATTCTCTACTTTTGTGTTAAGTTCCTGCCCTTCCTTCGGACCCTAACTAAAACTGTTTTGCCCAAAATATTCTTCCATTTTTGGTTAGTCCCATTTTTCACCGGTGACAACCACCGTGAACATGTTCATACAATCAAACAACTAGTCCAGGTCAGAGAATAATGTCTCTGAAATAAGACGTTTTAGTGCGTTTCTCGCCGTTTCTTCGTAATTTTGGTAACACCTGGAGGCAAACCCATTGTTTTGAGTGGAAAACTCGTAAACGAAAATCATCGTGAACACTGCCTTTCAAGTGGATCGAGATGTATTTACTCGTAAATCTGTCCTACCAAGCGCCTTCTCCCCCTGACAGTTCTGACGTACTGTAAGCGAGTTACTGCAGAGGCGATTACGAAAAGATAGGAGCGCCCACTTCGCAAGTCCACCTTTTGAGCGGAATACGTCCGCTGCCACCGTGTTAGTATACTAGTAGACGCCACTGAGGGTTACCGCGCTTCCTCTGCATAATGATAAAACCGCAAGGAAAACATCATAACTCACAATATTGTACAAAAGGCAAAAAGCTGCTGGTTATCATGGGGCGTTCGACTCTGCTGTCAGTAAAAAGAAGTCTATAAGTAAAAAGTAAAAAAGTAGTTGGCATTTCAGTAAAAAGTCTATTATACGATGCCGAGGTTCGAAGAACAGAGAACATGGAGATTATTAAAGACAGGATCTCGCTATTCGCGATAAAAACGGTTTTTGTGCTATCCTTACTGTGAAGGTAGATCTGGCCATCAAAAAGTTAAATCTAGAAATTTAGATGCACCCAAATTCAGTAATTTGGGATAAACGGACAGCTTTAAAAATAATCATCTGCAACACGAAACAACAGCGAAAACAAGCGTAAAAGCTCTCAAACCGTAATTTTTCAGATTTGTGTATGTAAGGGTGAGAACGCAAAATGGCTTCGAAGTATGGTTTTGCTTGAGCGCGATGAGATTTGTTGGCTGATGCACATCGCAGAGCAAATCACATCGCGCACGATTTCCTGTGGCGCGCTGTAAGTATGGTTTCCTCTCATCTCTTGTGTGCCCTCCTTGCTATCTCTTTAACCCTTCTATGCCGCTGTAGGTCACTTACCTCCTTTGTCTGCCTTTTCCTCTTCTATCACATAGCTCCTTCTTCCCTCAATTTTTGGTCTCTTTCCACTCTCTATATCTACATCTCTCTTTGAATCCTTCTTCAGGTCCTCCTTTTTTGCCAGTGGTAATGACATCTTCCTTCACACCATTCTCAAACCCTTCATCTCCATTCTCACTTACGCATTCTAGCGACAATTGTCGCTTATGCTGCAAGCTATGAACGTTTTCCTAGGTCAGCTTCCATGATCTCACTACCTAACTGTCGCCCCCTCCGCAGCTCCTTCCACCCTTTCCTGAATTGTGCTGGCCCACCTTCTTCCTTTCGTTCCTAAAACCTCCTACTGAGGGTTCTTTTTCTCAGCTTCCCCATACCTTTTACGGTGCGGCAAGGTGCCCTTCTTTCCTTCCATGTGTTCACCTATACCACGCTCAGCGTGGCTTTTAAATCAATCTCTCTCTCGTTCTCTTTCTATCTTGCTTCGCTCTAAGAGTTTTGCCTGAGATATAGATGTGAAAATAGCCCACCAGGAACCGCAGCGGCTCCTGATGGGGCTATTCCTCGGCTATTTGTCGGCTATTTCCCGGCAAGTGGTGGTGGTTCACGCAGCCACCAATCTGGAAATGAGGCGGCGGACTTCTATTGCTGGTCTTACCTTACATTAACACGGTTACAGAAAATAATGCCGTCAATCATAACTGTGGTCATGTGTTCCGTAAGAAGACGTCCAAACATGTCATTGGAGGTCTCTTTGTGCCTGTTTCCCAAACTCACGAATAACGTCAAACATCAGAAGACATTTCGTGCATACTATAAAATACGCCGATATCCTGCTATCATCCGAGTTTAAGAGCGTCCCATTGTGAATAATAGATCCATGATGCTTCAAAACCTCATCAAATTGTGTATCTAAGAGTTATTTCCAAGTGAAAGAGGTTTGGTTATAGTCAGAACAAATTCCAACAAAAAGGAAACAATAGGCAAGTAGGGAAGAGGAGAGTCTACAAAATTGGAACAATATTTTCTGAGACTGATTTTCTTGGCCGAAACTTAATAGCGAAAACAAACTGCTGCGGTGTTTCACACTTGAAGCACTCTGTGGTTCCAAATAGTCTCCAATTATGCGGAGCAACGATAAAAATGTATAATTATGTGCACCTATTAGTTATAACTAGAAGAGAAAATGATTTCAACTTTACCTACACAGACGGCTAGCCTTAGCCAAGCTATGAGAAGCGAAATCAAAGTGCAGCATGAAATAAGAGTATTTTCTTATAATCTCGTCAAGAATAGAAGTCCATTCTTGGTGTGTGTGTGTGTGTGTGTGTGTGTGTGTGTGTAAACCATTGAGCTCTTCCTCGTGAAATGCCACAACGGTTTGTTTCACTATTAAGAAGTTTTAAATAAGAAAATCAGTCTCAGAAAATATTGTTCAATTTTGTAGACTCTCCTAATCCTACTTGCCTATTGTTCCCTTTTTGTTGGAACGTTTCTGATGCCAACCAAACCTCTTTCGCTTGGAAGACCCCTTTTTGATAGAATTGTTCACATTTTATTGATATTACGAAGTAATATCTGTAAAAATCTTCAATATTTTCCAAATAGCATGGATTGATATGACAATCAGTAAGTGATTGACTTGTTGAGCACGCTGTACAAATGACGTACGACTTTCTCTCCTCGACATCCTGATGACGTCATCAGATGCCGTGTGTACTTTACACGACATTCTGATGACGTCATCAGAAAGCACAAACTTGTTCCACGCACTTCCTTCCCTTCCCTACGAAAAAGTACAGCCTACAACGTGTTTTAGCGATTTGATCTACCAACTGCTAATATCACTTGGATATGATAAGCAGTAGTAAGTGATGACGTCAATGTCAGAAAAGTAACAAACTTGTTAACAATTTCCTTTCCCTTCCCTTTACGAAAAAGTACAGCCTACAACGTGTTTTAGCGATTTGATCTACCAACTGATAATATCACTTGATATGATAAGCAGTAGTAAGTGAAGTAGTTAATGTTAAACAGTAAGTAACAAACTTGTTAGTCACTTTCCTTGTCCCTTCCCATCGAAAAGTACACAGCCTACAACGTATTCTAGCGATTTGATCTACCAACTGATAATATCACTTGATATGATAAGCAGTAATAAGTGGCGAAGTTAATGTTAAACAGTAAGTAACAAACTTGTTAGTCACTTTCCTTGTCCCATCCCATCGAAAAGTACAGCCTACAACGTGTTTTAGCGATTTGATTCACCAACTGATAATATCACTCGATATGATAAGCAGGAATAAGTGAAGTAGTTAATGTTAAACAGTAAGTAAAAAACTTGTTAGTCGCTTTCCTTGTCCCTTCCCATCGAAAAAGTACAGCCTACAACGTGTTTTAGCGATTTGATCTACTAACTGATAAAATCACTTGATATGATAAACAGTAATAAGTGAAGTAGTTAATGTTAAACAGTAAGTAACAAACTTGTTAGTCATTTTCCTTTGTCCCTTCCCATCGAAAAGCACAGTCTACAACGTGTTTTAGCGGATTTCGACCTACCAACTGATAATATCACTTGATATGATAAGCAGTAATAAGTGAAGTAGTTAATGTTGAATAAGTAAGTAATAAACTTGTTAGTCACTTTCTTTGTCCCATCCCATCACAAAGTACAAATACAACGTGTTTTTTTAGCGATTTGATCTTACTCAACTGATAATATCACTCTGATATAATAAGCAGGAATAAGTGAAGTAGTTAATGCTAAACAGTAAGTAACAAACTTCATAATCACTTTCCTTGTCCCTTCCCATCGAAAAGTACAAAGCTCATAACGTGTTTTAGTGATTTGATCTCAACTGATAAAATCAATTGATATGATAAGCAGTAATAAGTGAAGTAGTTAATGTTAAACAGTAAGTAACAAACTTGTTAGTAACTCTCCTTGTCCCTTCCTAAGAAAAAGTACAGCCTACAACGTGTTTTAGTGATTTGATTCAATAACTGATAATATCACTCTGATATGATAAGCAGTAATAAGTGAAGTAGTTAATGTTAAACAGTAAGTAACAAACCTGTTAGTCACTTCCCGTGTCCCTTCCCTAAGAAAAAGTACGTGTTTTAGCGATTTAATCTGCCAACTGATAATATCAATTTGATATGATGTCTTTCTGCAATAAGTGAAGTAGTTAATGCCAAACAGTAAGTACTCATTGGTTCTACTCACTCACCAGCCTGCTTATCTATCCACATACCAACTTACCTGCCTGCCCAACGTGATCGCTCGTGACCATTGCCAGTGGCCACTATACTTGACCGAATCGAATGACTCCGAAAGTCATTCGACTGAAAAAGTCGACTTCGAGTTATCTAGATAAGTCATTCGAAAAAAGGCGAATTCCCAATTATTCGAGTCGAATATTCGAAATGTTCAAATCTGAGTTATTCGAAAACTGAATATTCGAAAAACTTGTACCTGAATTATAAAGTCGAATATTCGAAAGTTCAAAATCCTGAATCATTCGAAACCGAATATTAGCGAAAAGTTTGAATCTGCCGAATTATTCGAAAATCGAATATTCGAAAATCTATGAAAAAACATTCGAATGAATTGAAGTAGTCGAATCTTAAACCGTAAGTAATAAATTTTTTCAAGAACATTCCATGGACCCAAGAGCAGCGTTCGCGCGCCAAGGATGCACACCGTCGCAAATCGGTGTTTTAGCGATTTGAAATCAAGGCAGAGCGAAATTATCAATTGATATGACTCACCATGTGGCAAGCGACTACGTTAATCTTTCAGTTCCGTACTGCAAGGCCTAGTGCACTTTACTTGTCCCGTCGCAACGATTTAAAAGGTGGTGTAGGGACTATACTTTACATTTTTTAGTGATTTTTTCGAATATTCGACTTTCGAATAATCTGAATTGATATTAGAAGCTGTAATATTCGACTTTTCGGATTAATCTGGATTTTGAGTTTCTGAAGTATCTGACTCTTTCGAATAAATCGGGGAATTTGAACTTTTCGAATATTCAGATTTTCGAATTATTCGGGATTTGAGCTTTTCGAATATTCGACTCTTTCTGAATAATTCCGATTTTGAACTTTCGACTGATAATATCGACTTTTCGGATATAAAAAGTCGACTTTTCAATCGACTGTCGAATGATTTTTCGAATTTTTTTTATTCGACTCGGGTTTGATTAAGTCAGAAAATGTTTCGTCATTCCCACTACTTTCCAGAAAAAAGCTAAATTACATTTCAGCTAGCATATTCTATCCTTCTTTGGGACTCAATCAAGTAACTGTCGAATAGAGAAGCAAATTATTCCAGAGTGTGTCCGAATGAGAATGGCGGCCCAATGAGAATGCCGGCGTGCTTGGCAGGCGGTCATCGCATGTGCCGCCCTCGGACGAGTGCTGAATTTCAACGACGGCCGTCTCCTCTCCCCCCGTCTACAGAGCTGATTGATCGGAGCAGGGCTTGCTGCCAGCCGGTGCCGGCCCCGTTCGTAGTCGATGGCGGTGGGGACTCTTCGCATGCTCGTCCGAGAAGCGGCGAACGCGACGGCCGCCTGCCAAGCACGCCGGCCGCATGGGCAGTCATTCTCATTCGGACGCACCTTATATATTTACGAGACGGTTGGCTATATAAGAAAAAATTACGAATTATCAAGTATATACGTATAAGTATAGTGATAGTATATTATCTATGTAACATAACATACTGAGTATAGTATAATATTTATTAAGTATACAGGATTGGCATAATGTCTCACTCTGACAGTTTCTTCAAGACCCGCTGGAATAATACCATCCGGCCCTACAGCCTTCGAGTTGTGCATCTCTTTTGACCACCTTCTCCTCAATTTGCGCGGGGGTCACAGCTTCTGCTTCACTCGCAAGCGGCAACTTACAGAGCTCTCTTACAGTCACTCGCTGATTCTGTTTCCCTCTCTTAGCCTGAGTTATGAAAAAATTCTTTCTGAGAGCAGTAGCAGCCTCCTTTCCCCAGTTGAAGGCTCCATTCTCGAACTCGATCGTAGAATAGTTGGTGGAGAGTGCTCTTGCCTGAGATCTTCTTTAGAACTTTTCCAAGTTGATGCTCCGTCACTCTTGAAATTCATCTTCTCCGTGAATTTCTCCCAACACTCCTTCCTGTGCTTGTCCAGATCTCGCTTGAAAGCTCGCTATCCAGCTCAGCGATTGTCGGATCCAGGTGATCTGCGACTCCTCTTTGCATCCCCTGTCCTTAGCTTCAAGATTTCCCTGGTGAAATTGGCAAAAAAGGTCTTGACTCGGCCTTCCGGAACGTGGTTAGCTTTCATGGCCTTGCGAGATCGCGTCGGTCAAGTGACGTTCTTTCTGGTGCACGTTTCTGTTCCATGCAATCGACCACATGGGGAAGTGCGTTACCTCCCTGAGCAAGCGCCATTCTGCAAGGGAAATATTAAGATAAGATATTCGACTGATACCTGAATAAGGAGCTAGAGAATTAGAGAGATCGACATGAACAAAGACGGAGATATGATAACTGGACAGAGTTGTGGAAGCGGTCGACCAAGAGCAGGCGCTAGAGAGATTAGGAAGATACAGCAGATATGTGTCTGGACTAGAGGATCGCCTGCGAAGACAGCAGAGAGGTGAAAGGGAGCAGTCGTACAACCTGTTTGAGTGAAGGAGTAGGGTCAGGTAAGATTGGGGAGAGGACGTGGTAGGAGGGATAGAGATATTAAAAGAGATATAGGTGTTTCAAGAGGAGATGGATAGGTAAGGTATTGAAGAGCACCGTCCTTGGGGAGTGTTTGGTATAAGATGAGGCTAGATTTGATAATACAAAAGTAGAAACTCCTCCTGCCGAGAGATGACCCTTCTGAGCATGATAAGCAGTATAGCCGAGGAATGGTAGGATGTCTGAGCGGTAGCGGAAGGAGACAGCTTGACTTCCTGAGCCATCATGTAACACCAGGATGATGAGTGCAAAGTGCGAAAAGAAAGAGTTCAGATAGCCTGGCTCGAAGGCTGTTGAGAGTGCTAATATGTACACAATAGAGAGGGGGCGGTTGGAGAATGAGGAATTAGAGTTGCTGGGGCAGAACACTGAACACAACGGAATGAAGCAGATCGTGATTGCCTCACAGAACCCCGAGGCACGAACAGGAGAGGATGCACTCACCTCCTGACATCTAAAGCATTGGACACTCTTTTTCCATTCCAGGTGGCAGTCCTTTGCTGGAAGTAGCACATGGGTACTTCTGAGCGGGCCTTGGATTCCTCTTCGACGCCGACCCTTTGTAGCAGAATCTTTTAGGAGAGCTGCGACCAGCCAGTACCTCTCCCGGCTGACAAAAACCCTCTTGAAAGAGGAGTTGACGTCGGTTTGCCTGGAGGTGGTCTTCCTTCCTGGTGCTCTTTCGGACTAGGCGACCCACTGAAGAAAACATTGAAACAGCGATTGTTCGGGCATGACTCTACCGCTCGGATGAAGTACAACATCGAACAGTTCAGTGTGTTTGAAAAGTCTAATTCATTCGACGGCTTCCCGTGGGATAAACTTATTTCTCATGAAATTTCTCTCTCTAGTGGGTCGTCTATCCTGATAGAGTACCTCTTTCCTCCACACTGCCCACGGCAAGAAACGTACGACATCCTCGGCAGCACCAAAAATGATGGAATGAAAGTCTCTAAACTGCAGCTCTAATCAAAATCAAACTTTTGCGGGGTCGCCGGCGACTAAGCCGCGGAGTTTTTAAGGCCACGCCCCATTTTCTCCGCTCGCTCTCGTCGCTCGCACCTTTGTCACTATGCCGGAGCCTTAGTTACAGCCGTCGCGTCACGCCGCGAATGAGCTCTGAACGCCCTTATGATGAGGACTCTTTTCGAGTCGCGTGACACATGAGTGAGTCATCATTGATAGTTTTCGGTCCACCTTGATTTCGAAACTCATCTACGATTTGCGTCCAGTGTGTGCATCCTTGGCGCGCAACCTGCTCCTGGGTCAATGGAATGTTTTGGAAAATCAATTTATTCGAAAAGTCGACTATCGAATTCATTCTGAATGTTTCCGTAAATTTTCGAATATTCGACTTTTCGAATAATTTAGGTTTTAAACTTTCGAATCATTCGACTTCTCGAATAATTCCGGGATTTTTGAACTTTTCGGAATATTCGACTCTTCGACTAATTCCGGAAATTTGACGTTTTCGAATATTCGACTTTTCGAAATAATTCGAGATTTTGAACTTTTCGAATATTCGATTTTTCCGAATACGTTCAGGGAATTAGCCTTTTCGCAGATATCTGACTTTTCGAATAAATTCAGGGAAGTCGACTTCTTTCATAATCGAATGATTTTCGAATCTATTCGACTCGATCAAAGTATAGTAGGGACTGATACATACCGCCGCGCGCTCAGCGCAGCACTCAATCGCGCCTACTCAGAAAAATCAAAACAAGTTACTTGTAATATAAATGTAACTTGCGCTTGAATGTCTCAAGTAGCTTACATTTATATTACATGTATTTACATACATTTATATTACATGTAACTTAAATTTAAATTACATGTGAGGATTACACTTATGTTAAGCATGTAACTTGCATTTGAATTCTCACTATGGGTGGAACATGACGTAATGCAGACGACACGCGACGCAAAGTGCGCGCCCCAGACCACACACTACGCAAAAAAATTCTGTGCAGGGCCTTTCCCTGCTGGTGTTTGGAGTCAAGTACCTCAAACTTGGGTAATTGAACCAACAGCAACGCCAGTCGTAAGCCTCCGAGACCCCGCCAGGTGCGTCGTAAATCAATTTTGGAAATATCTTTTGCCCGATTTAAGTTACTTGCGACTTATACTGTGCCATTTAAGTTACATGTGACATATCGGAGGAGGCGCACCGGACGCAGTGCCTACTCAGAAACCGAAAACATCGTTACTTTTAACACATCTAAGCTGATGTAAGTTACTTGCGACTCAGCTCAAGTCATTTAAGTTACATGTAACATATCGGAAGCGTACCACACGCAGTATCCCGCCGATATGTTACAGCTGTAACTCGCTAAATGACCTGAGATAGGTCGCAAGTAATTTACATCGGCCCAGAAAGCTGTGTAACAAGTAACTTGTTTTCGGCCTTTATGTTACAAGTAAGTTGTTTTCATTTTTCTGAGTAGCACTCGACAGTCGTCGCGCGCGACGAATCTAGTGGGAGCTGCTATACGCGACGGTGTCGTGGCTGTGTCGCGGACAATCTACACTTTTTCACAACGTGCGCGCTGTTTAGCGCCAGCTGGATGGTGTGTCACGTCGTCGTGCACTGCACTACGACATCGCGACGCAAGTGACAGAAATCCGGCCTGGGAGGCACCAATATGTTCATTTCAGATATTTTTATGTAACGACCATCTTCTACTCAAAGGCCTTTATATTTTCATAAGATACTACCATGGATTTCTTCATGATTTCGATCATTTCAAAAATTTCTTTTTTCATGATTTTTATGCAATGCACGCTCCATTTGGAGAATGAAAATCACGAAAATGGAAAAAATGGCATTGAATTTCACAAAAACTGGCGCTTATTCCACTTTTTAAATTCGGTTGAAACTTTTCGCTCGGGACTGCTGCCAGGGTTAATTTGGGTGGTCAACCCAAAATATGAGATTTCTTGGACGATTTTTAAAAAGGTTGGGGAAGGCGCACGCCGAGAACGAACTAACTTCATCGGTAGGTAAATGTCTTCTGGATTTATGGTGATGCAACATTGCACAGAATGAGTCTTTTGCGTGTTGATCACTATGTGTAAGTCACCATCAAGCTCGAGATTTTTCATGGATGGCAAATTTTTCGGTTGTATAAAACGCCACTCAGCCACCTTACATGACTATCTCATATTGAAAGAAGTATCTTATAAGTGATCAGTGCCTTGGAACTCTGCATAGATAGGAATTTTAAAAGGGTTGAGCTCTATGAAAGGTCAAAGATTCGGTATTCATAAAAAATGTTGGGAAATTCCTTTTGATGGATTTGGCGGTCGACAAATCTTTTTCAAATGTGGTGAAATAGGTTTACCCGCTCAGTCGCGAAGCGGCTGGAGAGGTTTGGTTTTGCCTAGGCCTTGTGATCACTTACAATTTTATAAAGTAGTTTATAAAACCATTCAAACAAATTTCTTGCAGATTCCCTTCCGGGTATACGTGAATGTGGGGCGAAAACACACCAACTGTCAAAATTTGGGCCAAAATCGGTTCACAAATAACAAAGTTGTGAGCCCTAAAGCTTAAGAAAAAATTCATGGTGTGTGCCCGTGGGCCGTAGGCCGTCACGCTTTCCATTCACTGCTAATGGAACTCCTCAGAAGTTTTCAACCCTAGTTACATGTTTTCCTCAGTAACATACATATTACACATTGGAAGGGCACGCAAACAGCCGGCAAAGAGCAAGGGTTAAAAAAGCGCCTTCTCGTCTTTTTCTGCAGTTTTCCTGACGCTGCTGTCAGCAGCAAGCTCTTGACCTATCATAATCTGTAAGAAACTGAATGTATCAACAATTTATCGTGTACATTGCCTTTAAGTAGTTAGTTGTGCCCTTCAATCGTATGTTACTAAGAAAAACATGTAACTAGGGGTTGAAACTTCTGGAGTCAGGGAGTAGCCACTGCCAATGATAGCAGGCGATCAATTGGGCAGGCAGGTAAGTTGGTAGGGAGGTATGTAGGCTGGTCAGTAATCGATTTTCACAGGTCAATCCGGAGTTCAGATGACGTCATAGGGACGTCGTGAAAGAAGCCTCGGGCTTTCTGATGACGTCATCGAGAAAAAAGCTTCCCGGGCTTCTCATTGACGTCATCGGGACGTCCTGAAAAAGTGCTTCGAGCTTCCTGCAAAATGACGTCTTCAAGACGTTGTGGAAGAGTGCAGAGCTGGTTCATGTAATATGTGCGTGTTGCCGCGAAATGAGAGTTGCGCTTCATTTGTTGTGTGCTTCACAAGTTGATTGCACAAGTTGATAATAAGCCATCGGCACACAATTCTCACGGAAATTGTAGCAAAATTTTTGCCAGAGTTTTCCATGTTCAGGCCCAGATATCGCATGATATCTTTGAAGTAAACCGGTGAGGCTGTTTCCCTAATCCCTAGTCTGTTCAGCTTCCAGCCGCTCACCTCCAGAGAAAGACGGTGTGAGAATGAAAAACACACCGCTCTCCCAATTTCTTTCTATACCCTACTCTTTGATCAATTGGTTGTCATGAATTTTTCTTTACGGTTGAGAATTTTGTGCCGATAGCAACTTATAATCGTCTGTTGATTGCTTACTGATTATCGTATCAGTCCAAAAAGGTTGATAAGTGTTGCATATTTTGAGGGATATTACTGCTTAATATCTCGGAAAAAGTGAACAATTCTATCCAAAAAAGGGTCTTCCAAGCGAAAGAGGTTTGGTGCGCGCCAGAAACGTTCCAACAAAAAGAGGGAACAATAGAAAAGTGAAGTGAGGAGAGTGTACAAAATGTGAACCATATTTTCTCCAAGCGATATTCTCGGTCAGACTCTTCTATACAGCGGAAAACAAACCAAGCGTTGGGAGTATTTTACGAGGGAAGAACATAATTGGGCCTGGTTTTTCAAAAAAGGACTTTTATTCGTTCACGAGATTGAGAGTATGGGAATACTCTTATGCTTTATAGCAATGTCTATTTCAATTGTTTCATTTTTTCCCAAGAGCTGAGCTAACCGTCTGCTCTGTGCCAGTTTGACTTATCATCTCTTTCAATGAATTAAAACTATCAGATACAAATTCATGCATATTTTTACCGGTTTCTCGCATGATCGGAATTATTTTTGGAACTACAAAGTACTTCCGAGTAGAATACCGGCAACGGTCTGTTTTCGCTGTATAGAAGAGTCGACCGAGAATATCGTGCTTGGAGAAAATATTGTTCACTTTTGTACACTCTTCTCCACTACACTTTCCTATTGTTCTCCTTTTTTTGTTGGAACGTTTCGTGGCGCGCACCAAACCTCTTTCGCTTGGAAGACCCTTTTGGATAGAATCGTAAATTAGATTTGGCGATCAAAGAAATCATCGGGAAATATTGGCAGAAGTCCTCTTAAATGAATAGCAGTGATCAACGGTTTCCTCGAAATGTTGTGAAAATGTTGAGGATAGAATTTGGTGTAGAACAAAGTCATGAATCGTTGTGAATTTCTCTCATTGGGATTTAGCGATTATCAGAAATCTTTTAAATAATGTGAAATTGTAGAAAAAGATTTGGCAAGCGCCAATAGGCAAAATATTCAAAAGTCAAATCACGCGCCAGAAGGGGATTGGAGACGTCTTCTGCTCAGTCAGGTCCAACACGCCGACCTGAAGCCGCCCGGAGCTGACAAGAGCCGCTCTGAAGGCTTCTGGCGACCGCGTTGGACTTGGACGCCCACGTTAGGGTCACATTTTTAGTTTGGATGGGGGTCTATCGGGATGAAAAATTGTACTAACATACCTAACTTTGTAGGGCGAGTTTTTCAATGGTATACTTCTCATTTTCCTAACTTCAGTGTGAGTGGGTGGACTCTCTGTGCGGGTTGCGCGCGGTAAGGGAATCAAAGCCAAATCTAAGTGCGCGGATATTGCGCGTACGCCACGATTTCAGTCGAATCTAAAATTGGAACAAAATCACCTCACACACAGCGTAATCAGTTAAAAAGGGGCAGGACGAAAGCAAAGTCCAGCTCCGTGATTCAGCATCCACAAAATGAACCGCTCTTAGATTACAGAACATTAGACCCTATTATTGATAGAAGATCTTTGTCAAAGAATATAATGTGTGCATTTGGTAGTGGACGAAATATTGCGTCAACTCCATTTGCAGGGCGACTCCGGCCGATGACCGTTCACGTCGTTGAGGACTCTGTCGCGGCGACCCCGTGACGAAGTATGCACTAGGCCTAAGCGTTGCACGAGCGGTGGACTGATGAAAGTTTTCACCGCGCAGCACGCACGGGACGCGCGAAGAAACAACTGAAATCTCCGGCGGCATCGGCAGGGCGGTGAGGTAAAGCCAGTCCGGTGAAGGCGTTAACTCAGACATACACAGAAATTTCTCGCTTGTACTAGCGTACTACGGCACCGTAGGATAGTCTCGCATATTTCTTGATGTTAGATTGTACCTGAACTGGAGAAGGGAAAATTGAGTTGATATGGCCGAACCGCCATGGCGGTTCGGGCGGTGCTGCTATGGCGGCGCTAGATGCAGCGGCACGGCGCGCGGAGAGCACTTTAATAGTCCGCCGCGCTTCCAGCGCGATCACGCGCCGAATAGACTCCCGCCGTGGAAAATACGCGGCAGCATTTTAAAGGAGGGGAATCGATCGTACGGTGCCGCACATGATCAACTCTATTCCATTGCATGCTGCAGGCTTTGCTGGCTTTCAGAGGCGGGAGTCTATTCGGCCACTAAGACGGCAGCGGCGGTGGGTTTTATAAGTCTAGTTGTGGAACCGACGCCCGAGTTATTGTTTTTGTACTCACTTCTCCTATCGGAATTAAATAATGAGAAGTAGTTATCTACATAATTCGTATATTTTTCAGACATTGACAAATCGTCTCGTGAGTAGTTTGTTTGCGTTTCCCTATTCGACAGTTTGGTTCAATCCAAAAAAAGATAGATAATGTGCTAGGCTGAAGCAATATGGCTTTTCTCTGGAAAATAGTGGCGATGAGCATTTTTTGTATTACTCCAAAACTCGAATGGAAAAATTCGAAAAATTATTCGACAGTCGATTTGAAAAAGAATCGACTTTTTTATTCGAAAAGTCGAATATTCGAAAAGTTCAAAATCCTGAGAATTATTCCGAGTTCAAAGTCTAAAATCCTGGGAATTATTCGAAAAGCCGAATGATATTCGAAAAGTTCAAAATCACGATTTATTCGAAAAATCGAATATTCGAAATGTTGAAAATCCCGAATTATTCGAAAAGTCGAATATTCGAAAAGTTCAAAATCCCGAATTATTCGAAAAGCCGAATATTCGAAAAGTTCAAATTCACGATTTATTCGAAAAATCGAATATTCGAAATGTTGAAAATCCCGAATTATTCGAAAAGTCGAATATTCGAAAAAAATCTGAAAATGTAAAAGTATAGTGGCCACTACTAAGGGTGCGTAACGCACGAGGAGCGAAGCACGAAGCACGAAGCGCGAAGCAGGAAGCAGGAAGCAGGAAGCAGGAAGCAGGAAGCAGCAACGAGTTACACGCACAACAAGAATTTTTGATAAGGACTCGCCGATCTAACTTTGTTAGTTTTGAACCGATTTGGCTCAAATTTTGTCAGCATGTGCCTCCTGAACCCTCTCACCTATATCCCGATGGAAATCTCTTAAGATTTGTTTAACAGGTTTTATTAACTACTTTACAGAATTCTAAGTGATCACAAGTCCCGGGCAAAACCAAACTTCTCCAGCCGCTTCGCGGCTGGAGCGATTTCGACTGACACATTACGTCGCATGTAGCTATAAAGCACCGTTCTGCAATAGTTGATCTTCGCCTGGTATGCCTACAAGAACTCGCTCATGCAAGGAAATGCAGTAATAATGGGCGATCAAGAAACTCGCCCTGACCCGTGTTACTCCGGAGTAGGGCACGGCTAGGAAGTTCGCCATCGTAGACCGCAGCATTAGGAAGTTCGCCATCGCATAGACCGCACATACATCAACTAAGCTCAACTAAGCTAAACTAAACTGAATCCAAGCAGACCAAATATTTGGCGGCTATTTCGCGGCTATTCCTCGGCCAAAACTCTCAGAGTCTCCCTCCGCTGTATTTTCTCCTCTCTGTTTCAACCACGTTCAGTTCTTCCACGCCTCGCAAGCCGTGTCGACTATTTCACTGTTAAGTTACAATAAATTCGAACGGCGCACAGCTATCCGGAACCGCTGCCAATTTTCCGCGACGCGGCGCGCACCCTTTCTGCGCCGTGAGTGCCTTTTTGAGACACAGCGCGCATCTCTTCAGAGCCGTTACTCATTTTTTCGCAACGTGGCCCAAAAAAACTGCAAGCTGATCAGTCGCAGATAAGGTTCAATTTGATCTCCGATAGCAATTTCCAAGCTAGTCCCTGCTTTGGGGTTTGACAAGTTTTTCCAAACTACAGGACACTTTACGCTGGCTGTCATAAACTTATAGCGACTTGCTAATATGTAGTGAATAGGAGCGAGGGAGAGAAATGGATCGTTCGAAAATACCAGAGTCCTCGCCGAAATCGTCTGCTTATCGCAAATTCGAAATCGAAATCCTAAAAAGTGTTTAGTAAGACTCGCCAAAAAAAGGAGAAAATATAAAATTCATTGTAAGCTCGAACGGTGTACGTACTCCACCAATTCGAGACTTGATGCTTCAGTAGACACAGTCTATTATGCCCACTATTATTTTTACGCAGCATGTTCACTCGTGTAGAGCACCGTCATCGAACTTTTTCCGGGACGGTAGGCGTGAATGCGCAGGATCGGAGCAGGGCAGACGGCACCTTTGAGTTGTAGGCCTAGTACACAAAAATGGAGAGTTAACATGTCTTTCGCAGTTTTAATTCTACTTGGAACCACGTCGCGCAAACAGAATTGCTGTCTTTTGCAGTTTAGAACAGCAGGCTGTTCCATTCAAACGAGCGCGTTCCCAAGCGGAACTTGGACTATAAAAGTCGTGTTTTATTCCTCCATTTTTGTGAACTGGACCTACAACACGGCGAATTGGAGGATTTTCCCATTCTCCTAGCTGGGGTGGCTGGGCATGATTGATAGCAGTTAAAGGCAGCATACACGCTCAAAAATGATATCAATTTTATGGAATGAATCGAAGGTCTGAAGCTGTTAATATTCAGAGATAACGAAAAAACCGGAAAAAAATCAACTGGAATGAAGATATAACGTTTCGTTCTATATTGGCCCAGAAGCGGACGAGTTGTACCGCATTGCCTGAAATAGCGGAGCTAGCGACAAATTTGTTGGGATAACGACGCTAATGTACTCGTACGGCCCTTTCTGGAACGCTTACGACGTTAGAAGCGTAAAAAATGAGCCAAAATGACCGTAATCGAGCATTGAACATTTGTATTGAGGGGCGGAGCCCGTATCGGTGGGCGGAGAAAGGATGATTTTGTGACTCAATACGGCTCAAATACGGTAATTTCAACTCGTTTTCAACTCTTCCAACTTCGTGAGATCTCTTCTAGGGCCCGTACGACCCCTTTAATGTAGTTATCTCAACAACTTTTGCGAGCGTGTATGCTGCCTTTAAAGCACTGTTGGGGTACGATTGTTTCGTGATCCCCTGCCCTCTCACGGCTACCTTCAAGGATATCGACTGCCCTATCTCCGCCCCCTTCATGCAAGTGACTTCTGCTCAAGAGTTGAACTTGCTGAGCACTTGATATCTGTCGATGCAGTGGGTGATTCCGCTCCGAGTGTAAGCAGTACCTCACCATCAATGCTGATTGAGTGCTGCGGCCTGTAATTGCGTGTGTTGAACGACTTCAAAAAACCCGCGTAGGATACGCTGTCAGATGTTCTCTCCTTCCCCTAGTTTTGGAAACTCTTAAAATATCATCGTTTGGGATATCTCTCCGCGGCCTGCAGCCAGGTCGCCTCCGTCTCAGGAAGCCGTTGTCTTTGCTACAATCTGTAAGTGTAAAATTTGCCGAATCCCTGCTCCGATTCCTCCCCAATTTCAACGCTAACTTTCCTCATTTCGCGCCATCTCCATTTTTCCTGCGATTCGTATTTACTACGTTCTCGATTACTGTAGTAGCAAAATCAGCATACGGAGAATCTGACAAGGAAAAATGGACTCCGTGACAATACGTACACATGCATAAAGTATTTTTTTGCCGAAGGATCAAGTCCCGAATTTGCAGTCTATGAAATGAGGACTTACTTCATCTACTTCAATCGTGATACAGTTCAAAGGTCTTTAGATCATCAAAACGAAGAGCCCTCGTGAAATCATCGTGGTACAGCACATGAGGTTTCTCAGAGCAAAAAGCTGATGAAGTGTGCACTATACTTCGGCGATTCGAAAATTTTTTCGAATAATCGAGTTTTCGACTAAGTCGATTTTTGGAAATTTCGAATAATCGAGTTTTCGACTAAGTCGATTTTTCAAAATTTCGAATAATCGAGTTTTCGACTAAGTCGATTTCTGAAAATTTCGAATAATCGAGTTTTCGACTAAGTCGATTTTTCATAATTTCGAATAATCGAGTTTTCGACTAACTCGATTTTTCAAAATTTCGAATAATCTAGTAGTCGAATTGACTTGATTTTTTGAATAATCGAATGGTCAAGTTTTCGACTAACTCAATTTTTCCAATTTTCAACAACTGAGTTTCTGAAGCACCTTATCTCGACTATTTTGAGCATACCACAATCTACTGCTTCGAGACATTGATTAAAAGTATATCTGAATTTGAAAAACGCCATCTTCACACAGTAAGACGGCCGGAACCAATACTCATGTATCAATGTCGATTAGCAATATCCATCGACCAAATTCCAAAAGCTTCAGAAAACCAAACAAATTTCACTATAGGAGAGAAATACGAGATCATTTAATGGATGAACAATCAGAATTCATCTTTGGAAGCGATAACCATGGAAAAAGCCTGAGCTGAGTTTAACAATAATAAGCCAGGGCAAATCGTAGTCTGCTTCTACTTCATCCAAACTCATAGTGGAATCTCCGTCATCATATTCAGCCTCTTCGGCTAGACTTCAGCCGTTTTCCTCGCCTTTTTAGCCTTCATGGCCTTTTTCGTCTTCTTGCCCTATTTCTTCGACGGAGAGTTCAGCCCCTCTTCCAAATCTGCGAAGCTGTGCTTCTGTTGCCACAAAACAAGCTGTTTGTTTTCTGGATCTCCCATTTGTTTCTAAGAGGAAGGAGGATATAGCCAAGCATTAAAAGCAAATTTGAAAACCAAAAGTTTCGGTTGCACTGTGACGTTCCGCAGGTCCCAATGCATTCAAGCCTCATACATGCCTCTTTTCTCGAGCAAGGTGAAATCCAGGCTATCGCGACCGTCTTGTTATCTTTGATGGGTTTATCGGTATGCTTACACCTGAGGATTGAGGAATTTTGGCGTAAATCAATGCCGGCAATAAGTGAAAAAGATGGTCGTGAGCCGTACGAGAACATTCGAGAACTATGAGCAAATAACAACTGGCGGCAAATGAGGTGCATGGTCTGCAACTGTATTTGGAAACGGTTTAACTGACTTAGAATTTCTTTGACTCGAAACAGTCGACTATCGAATTTATTCAACTGTTCGGGTCTATCGAATAATCGAGTTTTCGACTATGTCGATTTTTCGAAATTTCGAATAATCGAGTTTTCGAATAAGTCGATTTCTCAAAATTTCGAATAATCGAGTTTTCGGCTAACTCGATTTTCAGGAATTTCGAATAATCGAGTTTTCGACTAATTCGGTTTTTCAAAATTTCGAATGATCGAGTAGTCGAATGACTCGATGTCGACTGTTTCAGTCGATACCAAGACTCGATGACTCGACTCGACATATGTAAGTATAGTGCGCACTAAACACCAAACATCTTACTTGGGTTGAGAGTGAATAATAATTAACTTTAGAAACATCTCACCGTATCAAATTCAACAGCAGACAATAGAGCAGCCTCAGAAGCCTATCCAGGAGCTCTCTGCAATGATATTATTTTTCATGGCCCCTCAAAACACAGCTAACTAAACTGGATTAGTGAAAGCCATGTCTCAGTTCCATCAGACTTCAATCTAACAATATACGATTGCAGGAGACCACCGAATCTAGATCGTGACCCTGCACTGAGCGAGATAATTTGGAAAGCAGAGAAGATATCCAGCAGTTTTCATATTCGATTAGGTTCAGACCTAGAAATTCTTGCCATACTTCTCTTTCTTCTTTCTGCCGTGTGGGTTGTTAAAGGCACAGTCCAACCTCAGGGATAAAATTTGATATTATAGTCCACCCAGCGTGTATAGCAACCCTGCGAAGCGCGAGATCTCAATTAGACCAAATATGTAAGTGAGAAACTACAGGGAAAAAGTCGGCCCCGCCCACAACGCTCCGAAAGCCTAACCGCGCACACCGCATCGTAAGGAGAATCAAGAGCTCTGCTTTTGTACACTTTGTCTTTGAGCATGGGCCACTAACCAATTTTTCCGTTTGCGAAGATTTTGATGCCCTATTTGGGCCGAAAAGCTTGATAATGCTTTTGGGGTATGGGGGGCGGGGTCAACTTTTTCCGCGCTTTTTCTCGCAACCCTGCCAAGCGCGAGATCTCAATTCGATCAAATAAATGTGAAACTACAGGGAAAAGGTCGGCCCCGCCCCCAGTACCCTAAAAGCATAATCAAGCGTTTTGCCTCGGATAGGGAACCAAATTCCTTGCAAACGGAAAAATCGGTTTGTGTAGCAATGCTCAAAGACAAAATGTACAATAGCAGAGCTTTCGGTTCCCTTTCCGGGGCGGTATGCGCGGTTAGGCTTTTGGGGTAAAGTGGGCGGGGCCGACTTTTTCCCTGAAGTTCCCCACTTATTTGATCGAATTGAGATCTCGCGCTTGGCAGGGTTGCTAAGACGGAAGATCGAATCTGACCACGAGTTTAAGATGATCGTTTATCCCAAAGCGTAAATCGCAGTCTGAAGAAAATGTTATCCGTCTGTTTCTAGGTTGGGGCAGTTCATCTGTCGAGCACAGATAGGGATAATTATGAAAGTAACTCTTCTATTACAGCAAGTATGCAATTTCTATACTGCTATACGTTGATGACGCTCATCTGAGTATGGCAAAATAGCAATGTTCTATTAGTCGCATAAAAACTACCCTTGATGGTTAGCTTAGACTGTGCGCGGCACTTTTAGGCTCCGTCCATAGCAGACGTCCTAGCGTCAAGTGACCGTAATACGACGCTGGGGGTTTACATCTTCAGCATTTGTTATTGATCTGACTCCCCAGCGACCACTGCAGCCGGCCAGTCACTGACGGTGAAGGCATAGTGACCGTGACGGCTGTCACTAATATTATCAATACCATCTTTAACCACGTGTCGTCGTCGGACACGTAGAATGGGCCAGCCGTCGAGCGTCATGCGCCAGCGCTTGAGCGCTGTCGCATGATGCCCCGACGCCTTGACGCTTTGCCACTGGTCGTCTGCTATGGACGGAGCCTAAGTGCACCTAAGCTAGGAACGGATAGATAACATTTAATTCAAGCCGCAAAATCGAAGATTTTCTCGAAGCGTTGATCAAGAGGAATCTTCCTTCCCAACAGCCTATTCGACAGAAGAAAATGAAGAGAATATGAAAAGATATCAGAAGACGATAATTTTCAACTGAAAACAAAACTTCCAAAATTGAAATCGGTCCAACTTTGTCTGTTCCGTACCTTTTGAGCAGGATTGTCACTTCTTTAAAGCTACTTTCCAAATTTGCCAGGAATTGCGATCAGATTGAGCCGTTTGCAAAGCAAACTGTAAAAACAAGAGTAAACACCAGGCAGTTTTCGAATACAGCACTTTTTTTAGAGCGAATTTGAGATTTTTCCAATTTGAATACCCTTAGAGCCCAACCCAAACAACTAGAACTCAATCCCGTAGCCGTAATTCTGATAAACGGAGTACTTTTCAATCCCTACACATTCGAAAATAGGTATTCTTACCACGAAAAAAAAGCGTTTCCAAAAACTTCTTAACAAATTAGCCTTTTCAAGTTTGACTGATTATTCACACGAAATAGACACTCCGTAAACAAGAATAGTTGTTTAGCGCAAAAAAAAATCTCACAATAAGCGACGTTAGGAAAGATGGCAAACAAAAAACACTTAGAAAATACGATTTCACAAAACAGAACGATGGAGAATGAAATCGATGCCGTCGACGCGGTTTGATGACGAGAAGCAGGTCAAGACGAGTAGAAACAAATCGATCACGCAGCAACATGCAGGGGGGCAAATGTGAGTTCGAACGGACGGCTGGGAGTTCGAACGGAAGTTGTCGGGACCTACGCCGACGTCGAGCGTTTCGCCCCTCGAGCGTTCGAACGCTGTTCCGGTTGCTATTAGGCTGGGGTCGGACCCGTTGAGTGCCTGAGTTGGAGCTGGCTCTAAAAAATTCCTAAGTCTCGACTCCTATATCGTTATATCCTGAACACTAATGGTGCTGTTTCCTTACTTTCTAACCCGGGCAGTACCTCAGCTGCTGTCCCCTGGAGAAGAACGTAGCGTGAATGAAGACACACCGCTCACCTCTTCTTTTATACCCTAACCTTTATCAATTGGGTATCATCAATTTTATTAACGAGAGCCAAATGGGGGGTGGTGGGGTGTATAAATTTTTTCGGAGCAAAACGGGCTCACGAAGCTCCATACTTTCACTCCTGATAAGCTACGCTACGGGTAGTCGTAGGAACCCCCTTGCACATATCCTTCATTTGCGAGCTACTCGCAGCCGTGTTATCAGTATCGTAGATGCGAAGCGGTTGTTTTTCGAAAAAGAAACTATGAAAATGAAGAAATCATCTTCAAAACCGCAGCACTCCTATGATAGTAAAAAAAGAAAGAAACTCGTAGTAGAAAAAAGTATGAGTCATTTTTTCAAATTTTATTGAGGTGTTAGCTAGTACTTCATTTTACTAAGGTATTAGAACGAGGAAACGGCGAAAATGGCGATAGCTATATCACCTATCCGCGTTGCCGAGTGGTCCAAGGCGGCAACCTACCTACCGGAGACTCACGGGCTCGATCCCCTTTTCTGTCGAAATTTTCGCTACGCTGTTTTTTTTAGTCTAATAACTGTAACAAGAACGTAAGTTAAGTGCGCCAAGACGGGGCTACCGTAATCTCAGGAAGGATTTTATGCAGCCCCCATTTGGCTATCGTAAACAAAATTGATGATCCCCATTAGATAAAGGGTAGAATATAAAAGAAGTGGAGGGCGGTGTGTCTTCATTCACAAACAGTCCTTCTTCAGGGCCCGTAGCAAACCCCCTAATGTTGCGAACTCACCGCTGCCTCCGCGCCATCGGCATGTGGCTCAGGTCCAGGCAGCGAAACGTGAGCGCCTTCCTATCTTAATGCATACGGGCAGCCATAGATAGTGACAACTGAGGCAGCCATTTGCCCGCCGTATGTGAGCCACCCATGGACGTGAGGTGGGCGCTGAGTTCGATGTTGGCGGCGCGATATGCGAGACAGTGAGCGAAATAGCGCGCAAAGCCACGAGAGGCACCGGCTGCGATCTCGGTCATGGGTGGGGTATGACCGAGATGATGGCGGCGCGGAAAAGATAATACGCTGCAGTGGCAAACAGTATTCAGATTTGACCACCTCTATTGAGATGTAAGGGCAGATCCAGTTAATGCAATGATTGTTCGAAGCCTTCATACAAGGACAGTCATTTTGGTGCTGGGCCACTCTTCGGATCAGAAAGGTGATTAAAGGCAGTGTTTACGAAGAAAAAGGTGCAGGTTTTTTTGGCCAAAACGTAAGCTTTGGGTCCCTCTAAGAAGATTAAGAACGGAAGTGATACGAAAAACGGCCGTTAAGTGGGTGAAAATCTCGTGGACCAGTCAACCCATTGTGCCACTCCGCCCATAACAGTTTCCCTGAATTCGTGGTGAGATGAGCGATTGCCCCGTTCTTCCCTTCATTCTCAACGTCTCTCTTTACTCAGGTCAGCTCGCTCACAACGGCTGCGAAAAACGGGACTTACAAGCCTTGGACAACTCGTCCACAATGCTTCCTTAGCTGAATTTTGAGGGGCCATAACTCCGTTTCCAGGGGGTCTTGTACGATTCCAGGGACATCATTGAAATCAGCATGGGACCGTTCTCAAGACAGGCGGAAAAACAGAAAAACGACTTTTATCGTGAACACTGGCTTTAAGTGGAGAATCTTGTGAAACTCTACCGCTAGGATTAGAAGCATAGATCATTGTTGATGTGTGTTCGCTGTCTGCTACGATGGTCGAAATCAATCGCCTCCTCAGCTGCTGATTTTTCCCCGAGTGTTGGTATTTTGTATTCCTTCTTTTTTCCGTCCCTATATTCCGGCTACAGGTTAGTTTTGTTATGATAAACCATCTCATATATGTGGGCTCCGTTATGATTTTGAACGTTTCATCACTTGCACGTGTTTCCAAGGCTTTTTTCTTGAAGAAAGTGGGAAGTGGGAAGTGGGATGTTCAAGTGGGAAGAACATTTCTCCTGAAATTTCTCTTGTGGGTCGTCTATTCCGAAAGAGTACCTCGATAGCCCCTTATCATTGGTGAGGGCCCTCGTTGGCACTTTATCCGGTGCACTAGTGGAGACGTTCTAATTGCTATAATTCGTTTTTCGTTAGCAGGTCGTTTTCGTCTGCATGATAGATCTACATGTACATGACTGTAACTGTTTTGCTTCGCTATAAAAGGGTTATGATTTGGCATTGAAGAAATCACGAGAATCTCGTTAAAAGAAGTGAAATACTTCTTGTGTATGATTTGGCACATTTGCCACGAGGGAACGCCAAAAAGTGAGTGAAATGATGGACCATTGATTTGGCCGTGCACTTGTTTAATAAACAACAAAAATTGAGAGTAGCATTGAAAAACCAAATCACACCCGTCTTACTGAGCACCCACATATCTTTGTGTGACTGCAATTATTTTCAAATTCATTAAATATTGTTTCTGATACAAATGTGGTTCATTACTTATCCGCTAGCGAATATACAGACATGAAGAAATCAGTAATATTCGAAATTATGCGTTTCTGAATTTTTGGTGAACGCCGAAACTTGATTCTCAGCTTTGCAAAGCTAAGTTGTAAATATTAGCTTGATTGGAGAAAATACGGGTGTGATTTGTTTTTTCAATGCTACTCTCAATTTTTGCTGTTTGTTAAACAAGTGCGCGGCCAAATCAATGGTCCATCATTTCACTCACTTTTTGGCGTTCCCTCGTGGCAAATGTGCCAAATCATACACAAGAAGTATTTCACTTCTTTTAACGAGATTCTCGCGATTTCTTCAATGCCAAATTATAACCCTTTTATAGCGAAGCAAAACAGTTACAAATTTCATTTTATTTTAGCAAAGGTTCCCTTTGAGAAAAAAAGCAAAAAGGTCGTTTATGGTCTTCCGGTCGTTATCTTCCGTAATCTACTGGAAACTTGAAAAAGGACTTCATAATTGTGTTCAGCGCCCCAAATAACATTTGTGGTGGGCGGACTATTATACCAAATTTCCCCCCTGAGGTTGGATTGTGCCTTTCAGAAGCGACCTCCGCACGTCCAGTGGGGTCCCATGCACTTATCAAAGCGTCCTGCGCACTCCCACTTGGGTCCCGCACACTTTCTGTGGCGTCCTGCACACTCCCACTTGGGTGCCGCACACTTTCTACGCGCACTCCCACTTGGGTCCCACACACTTTCTGCGGCGTCCTGCGCACTTCCATTTGGGTTCCTCGCACTTTCTACGGCGTCCGGCGCACTCCCATATGGGTCCCGCACACTTTCTACGGCGTCCGGCGCACTCCTATATGGGTCCCACACACTTTCTACGGCGTCCGACGCACTCCCAAATAGGTCCCACACACTTTCTACGGCGTCCTGCCACTCCCATATGTGTCCCACACACTTTCTACGGCGTCCGACACACTCCCATATGGGTCCCACACACTTTCTACGGCGTCCGGCGCACTCCCATATGGGTCTCGCACACATTCTACGGCGTCCGACGCACTCCCAAAGGGGTCCCACACACTTTCTACGGCGTCCGGCGCACTCCCATATGGGTCCCACACACTTTCTACGGCGTCCGACACACTCCCATATGGGTCCCACACACTTTCTACGGCGTCCGGCGCACTCCCATATGGGTCCCGCACACTTTCTACGGCGTCCGACGCACTCTCAAAGGAGTCCCACACACTTTCTACGGCGTCCGGCGCACTCCCATATGGGTCCCACACATTTTCTACGGCGTCCGACACACTCCCATATGGGTCCCACACACTTTCTACGGCGTCCGACGCACTCCCAAATGGGTCCCACACACTTTCTACGGCGTCCGACGCACTCCCATATGGGTCCCACACACTTTCTACGGCGTCCGGCGCACTGCCATATGGGTCCCACACACTTTCTATGGCGTCCGACGCACTCCCAAAGGGGTCCCACACACTTTCTACGGCGTCCTGCCACTCCCATATGTGTCCCACACACTTTCTACGGCGTGGTGCCACTCTTGGGGGTGTGTATACAAGTCTGTTGGTACCTGCTCGTTGGTGCCCCTGCTTCTACTGAACCCAGCAGACGTTTGAGTGTACACAGGGAACGTTCGAGCGATATAGCGTGCACAACTATATCGCGAAAGTATCCCGCACATTGCATAAAGGTGTCGCCGTCCGGCACACTAAGGCCTCTGGTCCATAACACCTTAGGATCCGTACCTAGGGAGTCATGGAGTCTTTGGCCACAAGCCACAATTTCGCCACCCTGAACTGTCGATCGCTGTCGAGTGATATCCAAAAAACTGCGCTATCCAGACTTCTGAGCTATTTCCATGCACCGTTTGCTGCTTTGCAGGAAACCCGCCTCAAGGATAGACCCGTCATCAGCGTCGGAGAGTACACCATCTACTGCGGTAACGCTGACGATAGGAGAGTGGGAGGCTGTGCAATGGCTGTAAGGAAGGATTTCAATGGTATGGTCAAGGAGTTCGGCTCAACGTCGTGTCGGAATGCATTCGTACGACTGCGGGATCACAGAGGATTCAATCTGTGGATAGTGAGTGCTCATGCGCCCACTGAAACCGCCGAAGACAATTCGAAGGATGCGTTTTATGAGGAACTCAATACGTTGCTGGCCAGGATACCTTGTCAACATGCTGTTGTCGTGGGGATTGACGCAAATGCGAAGATGGGACTTGATCAGGAATCCGAAGTACTCGGTAAATGGTTCTACCCAGTGGAGCAAACATCGGACAATGGCTACCGCCTTGTCGACTTTGTGAACGCAGTGGTCTGATTATTGCATCGACATTCAAGAGGAATCATCGTCGCCATCAGCTTACGTGGCAGGGACCAACCCGGCTATCTCCAGAAGAGCAGCGGAAGCGGAAGATGACAACTTTGAAACTACAGCTTGACTATGTCCTGACGAGGAATATTCCAGTATCGGACATTCGAAGATCTAGAGCTGTGTGGGATGTCGCATTCGATTCGGATCACCGTCCTGTTCTGTTGAACTTCACTGCGAGGATTCATAAGAGGAAGCGAGGGGCTCAGCCTCTCCAGAGGATTGACATGACAAGTCTCAGAGATGAAGAGTGCAGAAGGAATTTCCGACAACGCGTTTCTATTCACATCGAATTACGGACTAAGAAGAGACTGTGCGACGCGGATTCTTTTGTCAAGTGCATCCAGGACGCTTCGAAAGAGGCACTCCCGGTTGTACAGCCTAAGAAGAAGTTTGCCTACGTCTCAGAAGAAACAACATCTACCTACAACAGAGTATGTGCTCTCCGAACTGCAGGAAACTTCGTGGAGGAGAAGCGTCTGAGGAGGAAGTTGCGTCAGCAGCTTCAAAGTGACCGCGAACGAGTGGACGTGTAGAGCTAAGGAGTTCGAAGGCTTGGGAGGAGAAGAATCCGAAGAAAGCCTACACGTTGCTGCGACAGTATAGCGGGAAGATGAAGAGATGTTCTCCTGTCTTGAACACTACCAATGGAGTTGCAGTTGGTGATGCGACGCTGCCAATATGGAAGGATTACTTCAGTTCACTACTGAATCGTCCAGCGCCATCAGTACCTGAGCTCCCGCATGTTCAGAGAGCACATTACGATGTCAGTGAGGAACCGCCGACTGAGTCTGAAGTTTTGGATTGTGTCCGGAAAATGAAGAATGGAAAGGCAGGTGGAGATGACAACATCACTGCTGAAATGCTGAAAGCTCTTCCTCCGTCTGGGATTCGTGAAATGACCAACACCATCCGTGCCATATGGATGAGCGAAAGGATACCCGATTCGTGGAGACATGCGATCATCGTACCTCTTCACAAGAAGCTATCCGTCACGGATCCTAAGAACTACAGAGGAATCTCTCTACTTCGTGTCATGTACAAGGTTTTAGAACGTATCATTCTCGAGCGACTTATCAAACATCGTGAAGGAACGACCAGAGATGAGCAAAGCCGATTTTCGACCTAGAAGATCGACCATCGACCAAGTGTTCGTCGTGAGAAGAGTAATTGAATCGTGGCAGCGGTTTCCGAAGCCATTACAGCTTGCTTTTTTGGACTTTGAAGCCGCGTTCGACTCTCCTCATCGTGATCGATTGCTCAATGCTCTGCGAGCAGATGGAGTCCCGGAAAAGTATGTTCGGTTAATCGAGGACATGAACAAAGGAACAACAGCAGCAGTTCGTACACCTGTCGGATTTACGTCAGCTTTCGAGGTGAAAACAGGAGTAAGGCAAGGAGCCGTTGCAGGACCTTTTCTTTTCAACTTCGCCGTTGATGACATCATGCGTAGAGTTGCAGAACAGTTTCCTGCGGATGTGATCCTAACACCATCAGGACGCTCCTTGTCGACCTGGGTACGCCGACGACATTGTGTTATTCGCTGAAAACAACGCAAAACTGCAAAGGATTGTGAACCTCGTTTCGAAGTATGCCGCAGCCTATGGACTTCGTCTTCGTCCCGACAAATGCAAGCAGATGTGGGTCTCTCAGAGGCCTTCAACTGGAGTTTGTGTGGACGGACAACGTAACGAACTGGTGGACGATTTCTGTTATTTGGGCTGTTTGCTGAAGAACGATGGTAGTTATGCAGCGGATATTCGACAACGATGTGCGAAAGCTACGTCTGCATTCAATTCTCTAACCAAGTGTTTGTGGTCTACCACCATCGCGAAGGAAGTCAAGTTGCGCGTCTACCTATCCGCTATTCGCCCTATCATGATGTACGGATCGGAGACGTGGGCAGCACCGCGCAGATGGAAAGGTTGGATTGCACGGAGAGGAAGCTTTTTAGGCGTTTGCTTGGATATTTCTGGCCGCGTGTATGCCATAACGAAGACCTTTACAAGGAAATCGACGCAGTACATCAACGCTTGACACGAGGGAGGTGCCAGCATCTCCTAACACCATCTCAAGCAGCAATGGAAAGTCGACTTCGACTGCTCGGGCATATACTAAGAAGAACGCCGGATCGTCTCGTACAACACGCTTTAAAAATGCTTCCAAATCCTGTCTGGAAACGGCCACCTGGGCGTAGGCGAAAGTTCTGGACGGATGTGGTTAAAGAGGATTTAAAGTCACTCGGCATCGAAAGACAGTTCAGGCGCGATGTTTCGTTTCGCAGGAAATGGAATAGTGACAGCTGGATGGAATGTGTTCAAATTGTGGCTGAAGACCGTGAAAAATGGACACGGCTGACTACTAGGACGGCACACCTCGGTGAAGATGCGGAATGACCGCGTCAGGCGAAAGCCAACCGATTAAGGTAAGGTAAGGTGCCACTCTCACCGTGTTCCCGTACGCCTTTTACGGCATCCTGCGCGCTCTTGGAACCCTACTCACACCATACGGCGGTCCGAAAAATACTTCCAAGGTCTCGTCGAATTCGTACAGCTTGAAACCAAAACCGTCTCGAACAGGGCACAATCTTGTTTGGAAGCCTATCAGTAACTGTGTTGATTTTCGTTAGTTCATTTTTAAGGATAAGTGAGCGTCGGCTGGTTTGTACAAACATGTTTACTTGTTTTTGGCTATCTTCGACCTCAATTTTGAGGTTCCGCAAAAATTGAGTTTTTAACTTCAATTTTTAATAGGAGCGACCTGCATCCATTTCCAGCCTCCTGTCCAAAAATGAGCTTCCTAGCTCAATTTTAAGTGTACCCACAAGTTGATGAACGCCAACTGAAAAAAAGGAGATTACCACCAAAATCGAGAGGTTTTTTTTAAATTGTCTCGAAAACCAGCTAACCATTCCTAACCATTTTCGAAGTATATTACCAACTTTTTGCGCTCTTTTCAATGAAATTTGGATCTAATTTCTAGGTTCACTCTGAACTCAGATTTCGAAAAAGCGGTTCCGCGCGTGGCCAGTTCAAAACCAAATCTGGTGCGCGCTTCGCGCGCATCACAATTTTTTTTAAGTACATTATTTCTTTTTTATTTTTTATTTTTTTGTATCCATGAAAATAGGCGATTTTAGACCAAGAATGAAGTGTTCCAGTGTCGGATATTGGCAAAAGTAGCTGGGAAAAGTGTGTACTTAACTCAGGGCTGCAGATGTTGTATACTTACAAGGGAACCACACTGAGTCATAGTGACCATTCCAAATGAAATGTACTTTTCTAGAACCATTTTCGGATGAAAAGTTCGAATATGAACATCGCAGCTGCCTAGGCCCACTCCGAAAAAAGTTATAGGCATTTTTTCTCTGATTTTCGTACCTACTGTACCCTCCAAAAAGCGCATTATTTTTACGAAAATCCGGAAACGGACCTCATAGTCGTGTTCAGCGCCCAAAACTACCCCTCTAAGCAACGTTTGGGTGTAGGAACGTTTTCCAAACTTTGCGCAGACTAATAGCGTTTTGGACTTGTACGGATTTTCGGTTGGGCGTTTATTTATACCAATTAGAGGGCTCTCGAAGCGTTTTCGAAAAATATTCATGAATTGACTTAAAATTCGCTCTGAGAGGTTATTTGGAGTGCTGATCACGAATATGGGGTGCATTCATCGATTTTCCGGAGTTTTCGACTGCATTCGTTCACAGATTCCCATCGGGGGAGAATTTGATGGCAAATCGCGACTTTTTATTTATTTATTTATTTATTTGTAAGCCGTCACCAGCGTGCACAATACGGCTAGAAATGAAACGAATTAAAAACTGATGCCAAAAACAACACAATGAATGAAAAAAAACGATAAATGGCAACTAACAATGCACTCGGAGGACTTTTGACGATCTCCGGAGTGCTAATATAGATTATGCTCAAATTATTTCTCTGGGGGTTATTTGGAGTGCTGGACACGAATCTGATGTCAGTTTATCGATTTTCGACAGCTTACGGTAGATCACGGTGGGTATATGGTAGTTTGGTCAAAATCTCAGATTTGTCTCAAAGTTCCTATGTGGGGGTTATTTGGGGTGCTGAATATGAATTCGATGTCCATTTGTCGATTATCGGAATATTTAGGTAGATTTTGCCTCCTAAATGGCATGCTACCTATCGTAACCTACAGTAAACCTTGAAAATCCGGCAAGCAAACCCCAGATTTGTGTTCAGCACCCCAGATTACCCCTACATACATGTTTTTAGCGAAATCCGGAGAAAAATTCAAAAACACCCTGAAAATTCCTTGGGGTTTTTTTCAAAAATTCCTTACCTTGCCACGAAGCTTTGAAAAACGCTCATAACTTTTTTCAGAGTGGGTCTAGGCAGCTGCGAAGGGCATATTCGGACTTTTGGTCCAAAAATGGTTCTAGAAAAGTACAATTCAGTTGGAATGGTCACTATGACTTATTGTGATTCCCTTGTTAAAACAGAGTATCAATACAAGCATCAGCATTGGAACAATTCGCACATTACAGTGTTCGATTAATCGGAAAGTTCGGGAGACCTACTATTTGGTTTCAATTATACCTGCTGTTCTAGGTTCATAGATTTTAAGGGCTTTTTTCTCGAGTAACCCTATAATTGCAAGGATATTCGTCAATTTTTTCTCAGATACAATGGAGAACAGGTGTTCAAATTGATGTATTCGCTCAGGATTAGTGGAGGTTTCTGTTCGTGTTATTAACTCGTGCGTTGGAAAGTTTCCGGCAGGCCATAATGTAGCAATTCATATTCATTCAAAAGTTAACATCAATGAATCGGATGCACGCTTTCCAATAAATTTCATTGATCCATCTCTTTGCGACCTTTGTCGTAGCTATCTGTGGGCAATGTTTCCCCCTTGGAAACTGCAGTCATGGCGCAGAGAGTGTGTGCACCGCCGTCGCGAATACTATCCTGGTTCGGCACCACCCTATAACAGAGTTTTGCCAAGAAGTTTATGCTGGCAATAGGTCCCTCCAAGTTGGTTTGTCATAGGTGGCACATGAGAGGCGATGTACCTGAGGTTGGTTGTCATCTTAAAGGCAGCAGACACGCTCAAAAATCGTATCGATTTTATGACATAAATCAAAGGTTTGGAGCTGATTGTATTGGGAATTGACGAAAAAACGGACAAAAACTGTGTGCAAATAGAGGAAAAACGGTTATTGTGTTATCAGGTGAAAGTGGACGAGTTTTACGGCGCGCGGTTGAAACAGCGAATATTAGCAACAAAACGGTTGAGATAGAGAAGCCGATATACTCTTACAGTGTGTACTGGAACGTTAACCTCGTTGAAAGCATCAAAAACCAGCCAAAGGGACCGTGTTAGTACTATCAATCTGGACGAGTTTGCATTTTGGGACGGGGTTGCAGAAATTTTTCGATTTGCTTCGCTAAATTTAGTAGTTTTGACTTGTTTTTGACGCTTTCAACGGCGTGAGCAGTCTACTAGGAGTCTGGCGACTCCAGCAACGTAGTTATCTCAACAACTTTTTCGAGCGTGTCTGCTGCCTTTAATGTGGTGACGGCGGGGGTTTGCTACGGGCCCAGGGGTCAGCAGTTGAGGATCTGCCTGGACTACAAAGCAGGAAAATAGTACCACCGGTTGTCAAGATGAAGCGAAAGTGGAGTCTAAACTAAGAAACAAAACCAAACCTCTCCAGCCGCTTCGCGGCTGGAGCGATTTAGAGCCAACTCGAGTGAGCTTACGGTAGCCCCGTTCTGGCGCACTTAAAGGCAGTGTTCACGATAATTTTCGTCTCCGAGATTTTCACATAAAACAATGCGTTGGCCTCCAAGTGTTACCAAAACCACGAAGAAACGGCGAGAAACTCAATAAAACGCCGTATTTCAGTGACATTATTCTATAACATGGACTAGTTGTCCGGTTGGATGAACGCGTTCATGATGGTTGTCACGGGTGGAAAAAGGGGTCAATCAAAAATAGAAGAATATCTCATGCAAAGCAGGACTAGTTAGGGCTCTAAGGAAAGAACGGAGCAATAGAGAGTAGATAATTGCAAAGGACGGGTCCACAAAAGATTTCATTGTCACAACAAACACTTCCTGTGATACTTAAGAGGCGGGGTGATATTTAAGGATTTCGTGTACTTCTGGTGCGTTTTTCACAACTTCTACGTCATTTTAGTTCTACCCGTGGGCGACTTAATCAATATAGCGAATAATCTCAAAATTGAAGATTATCGTGAACACTGCCTTTAACTTACGCTCTTGTAACAACTGCACGCGGTATTTTGATGACAGTTTATCAACACCAGCCGTTATAGAGAAGAAGAACAAGCATGCAGAAGAGCGAAACTCGGAAACGGAACTTCTGATAGAAAACCGCATTGCGTGAGAACTAATTCATTCATTCATTCATTCATTGAGTACGTCGTATAAGACAGACGCTAGAAAAAAATTCGCACAATTTCAGAAAACAATGTGATTTACAAACAGATCTAAGACTTCAGCAAAATTTTAGCCACTCCCCGTTTGAATGACATCATGGACCTGGCAGCGAGGGTGGTTTCCCCCACTCGCAGCTACGCTGACCCCGCCCTGGCAGTGAAAAATTTGGATCTGGCCGTGGTTTTTGGACTCGCGAAAGATATTTTTCTTGCACCACCTCGGGTTTTGGATAATGTTGGGTTCGTTCTTCAGAAGGTACAATTGAACATTAACTTTTATGCGTTTAAAACCACAATAACGAACAAAGCCCGGTTGGGCAGATTAAGTGAGAGAAGAGAAGGTGGCCTTTTGGACCACCGGCGAAGAGAAAATGAATGTCGACTTCACGGAGGCGTCGCTATTTATAGCCTTTCGTAGGTCGCTCGTTTTGGCGGTGGTTAGTCACGGTCGCTTGGCTCTGCTCTCCACATTCCTCGCCTTCGGATTGACGACGTCCTCGGCGGCACGTACAATTCGGGTAATTCATCGGCGTGTGCAGTTTTCCTTATGCTCTCGTATCAATTTCGCATTCCCTACGCCTATGTACTTTCTGTGATATTGAATGCTGCTTTCCGGGGAGCCCATTTCCGCATAAATCTTTCCATTTATGATTTTCGGATCTGATGTCACGACAAACTCATTTTTTCCGTTCGCTTCTGGATCTGCTCATCCAACGTCTTCCAAACATTTAACATTTTCTTCCACGATTCCATGTTTGTGTCTGTTCCTGGTGTCCAAGCCGAGAAATTCTTCCCGCCTTCACAGATGTGCTTCACACAAGCACTGGAAATCTCGGCCAACGTTCTGTTTTTCCATTGCTCGACTATGGGCCAAACAATTATCCATAGTCGATAGGAAGACCATTCTTCCATTCTTTCCCTAACATCCTCTAAAGTTCTGGTGACAGCGCAATGAATACCTCCTCTGATACCATCTTTTTCAAGCATAGCACCGTATTCTGGGGTAGCGTAGCCTACGATCTCTTTCTTTCTTTCCGGTTTCGGCTTATTGGTCTGCTCTGTGAGATCTTTTTTCAGTGCCTTCAGGGCCTTGTCGTACATTTTCCTCACAACGTGATTGTTGATCGGCTCGTGCTCCGTGATTGACTCAGCTGTACAGAGAAATTCTGTCCACGCGGTACATTTTTCGTACGCCATCTTCAGAACCAGTTTGAGAGATTCTTCGTCCAGACAGACTGATCCTTGACGATACTCGTGGATTTTTGTGGCCAGGCTCACGTCTTTTCTTTCGAAATTGCTGCACGCGATCCAACCTTTCCAGACCGTTCCCACTCCCTCTTTTGAGAATGCACCAGGAAACATCGCGACGCTGATTTCCGAAGGTTTAGCCTTCATCAAACATCCGTCCAAGCACTGGAATAGCAGATGTCCTGGCTGCTGTTGATCCGCGATTTCCGTTCCTCTGAAAATATCACACATTATTCTCTGAATTCTAACTTCCGCATTTCTTTTTCTTCCTCTTTTTCCTATCGGTGTAGCGAAATCTACTCTTTCATCGGAAAAAACAGGGCGGCACCACTCTTAGCTAATCCATTGGAATTTGTAGTGGTTCGTTGTTTTCTCCTATCCTTGTCACCGTGGCCGAATCCTCACTTACGGCTATGACTCTTAATGGCCCTGACCATTCACAGGCTACTTTTGGATGTTCTTTCTTTCTCTTTTCCGCCGGACATCTTACATACACTCTCCCTCCCACTACTGGATGCTTACTTACGTTTACCCTGTTTTCTTTGTCGTACCAATTTTTCATACTTTGGCGCATTCTGTCGTTGTGTTCTTTGACTCTTTCATGGACCTCTTGTATTCCTTGCAATATAGCTGCTTTGTATTCACCCATTTCTTGGTCTATTGAGTTCACCGAAATTTTACTATTTGGGATGACACTTGAAGGGAATGTGGGGTCGATCCCATGTAGGACGAAGTAGGGACTTTCCCCTGTAGAATGATGTGGCGTCATGCTGTACGCTAACATGCAGAAGGGAAGTCTCAAATCCCATTCCGTTGGTATTCTCGTCGATCGCCTCGACATCGCCAGTATAGTTCCATTTAGTCGTTCCGTAACACCGTTTTCTCGAGGGTTATAGCCAGGGCTGTGCGGAAATCATTTTCAAGATTTTCGGAAACGGAAACGGAAGAAAAATGGCCGAAATTCACCGGAAACGGAAATCCGGAAACGGAAGTGAACTAAAAATTATAGTATGATCAAATGGTAGGTTTCGTTGCTGCTCATGGCATGCCGATGTACTTCTATAGCTTGTGATCTCAATCTATTCCTTCAAGCACCAGTGGGGCTACGGTCTAAAACTGCAAGCGAGCCGAGTACAAATAGATTTGACGCATGACAGGAAGACGTGCTGCTGCTGCAGATTCTCCTAGTGAGCTGCAAATCGGTCTGCTCGAGCAACTCCTCTTCTACAGTGCTGCTGATCTCTCTGATGTCGAGTTTCGACCTTTGACTGATTTTTCCAGTGCGATCGGTGTTCTACGACGGCTGCGGGTACATACATATGGCACCCACCATTGTTGAGAGAGCAGTTGTCCGTTTGAGGCCGATCCCAGAAGGTGATCTTAAGTACTCAATTTTCCGGATATCAATTTCGGACGCCGAAAGGGTGGTCCTTATTGCGCATCATGGGGAAAGCTTTCTTTTTGTGTACCGAGGCGAGGATGATGCCTTTGTTGGGTACCCTGGCGAGGTTGACGTCCTTGCTGCGGGCCATTACGAGGATCGCGACTTTAGCTCCGGCAGGAACAGGTGGTGGTTCAAAGACTCTCTTCATTTGAATAACGTGCTGCTGCTAGCAACACATGTAATGAGGGGTCGCACTCCATGCCGACATTGAGTTGAACCTCTAGTCGTCAGCAGCATGTGCTGCTAGCTGCAGCACAAACTGCCGAGGAGAAGTGGTCAAAACCCGTTAGCAGCACGTGCTGCTGAACACGACGAGCTGGGGGCTATGGCTAGCAAATTCTATGGCGCTGAAGTTGAACCCCGCGAGTGCGTGAGTAGCTGTAGAGACGATGAGGTAAAGTTTCTAACTCTCTGGTCCCTCAATCGGAGGACTCGATTGTTAATAAGTATGGTATTGATGCATGAAAGGGTGATGGCCAGCTAATAGTTCAGCGCTTCGGAAAATTTTTGATAAAGACGTGTAAAGGCAAATTGTAATGGTTTTCAACTGAGATGAGACTGATAACCACGGTCCGACTGCAAGATAACACCACTTACTCACCCGCGCAACAGTGCCTAAAGTATGCCTTCTGTAGCCGCCAAGGTCAAGCCCACGTTGGGGTCGTCCTGTGCGTTGGTGGAGGGGGGCGTATACCGTGTGGCGGTTGGAAGGAGCGGGACACCGATCCAAGCAATCAGGATTAGACTCACGCTGTGATGATCGCAGAGGTACCGCGGTTTGGTGCGCTGGGGAACCGTGACCATTCAACTTGTAGTACTATTTTCTTCCGTTTCCGGGCCCAAAAACTCGGAAACGGAAACGGAACGGAACAGCTCAAAAAGTACCGGAAATACGGAAACGGAATCGGAAACGGAACAGTTCCGCACAGCCCTGGTTATAGCCCTTCGTGAACACGTGCCTTATTTCGGCTATTTTTTCGATTTCATCCAAAATCCTGTTTTCGAATTCGCTGCCTCTGTCGGACAGTATTACTCTCGGCCATCTGCAGCCGTCTGAGATCCATCGGACGAATATGGCTTTGGCTACCGTTTCCGCTCTTTTGTCTTCAACAGGGTAGGCCGCAGCGAATTCTGAAAAGTGGTCAATAATTGTAATGGCATACCGATTTCCTGAAGTTGTTCTTTCTGATTCTAAGATATCAACTCCCACCACTTCGTATGGCTTGCTTGTTTTAATAGGCTTAAAGGCAGTGCTCACGATAAATTTCACTTCCGATATCTCCACGGTTTACAAAAGGTCTGGTGCCCTATATAGCAAGGCATGCTTAAATAGGACACGAAAGATGCGTTTTTGAGTAAAAATAGGCCCTCTCTTGTTTACGTTGATTTTTGAGCGTGGAGGAATTGACCGCTAGAAGGATGATACCTATCAGTGCAAAAAAACAAACAGCTCATTTATCAGCACTTCCTTAACTTGATCATTCCTATAATCTGAGTCTTCATTTGTTCCTTTCAAGGGGCGGATCTGGGGCACGGGGCGTGTCTGGGGCACCAAAACGCTTGTTTGCAGCCGTTATTTTGCCACTCCTGGCTCGTTTTCTACCGTTCCTTTGGCACTGGGAGCCTAGGATCCTTCTCCCCTATCATTTTACTGTGGAAAGTCAACGAGGATGATAATCGTGAACACTGCCTTTAAGGACAGGTACTAACGCTTGCTTTGGGTTGTGCACAAAGCATGTTTGGCATTCAGCTGTCCACCTGTGAATGTTCCTAATCAATTCCATAGATGAACATATGGAATCTTCTCACTGCAGTAATCACTGCCAGAGCTTCCAGATCAATAATGTAGTATTTTCTTTCGGCTCTACTCAAGGATTTGGATGCGAAAAATATGGGATGAATATGCTTATCATCGTCCTCCTGTGATAGCCCAGCTCCAATGCCACTACTACATGCGTCTGTATAGATAATAAACGGACGGTTGCCGTTCCGCGCCTCTTCAAAGTTGGGCTGCTTCAGTACTGGAGACGAGGAAATGATTGTTTTCAGGTTTTGGAATGCGCTCTCATGTTCTGCCTTCCAGCACCACCGTTCCTTTGATGATGTTAGCTTGAATAATGGCCCTGCCGTTTTCGAAAAGTTGAAGCAGAATTTCATGTAAAACGACGCCAGGCCTAGAAAACCCTGGATTCTTTTCCCATTCTTCGGGGTGGGATAATTACGTATGGCTTCAACCTTGTGCTTATCCATATGTACGCCGTCATAATCGATCTCATGACCCAGAAAAGACGCTTTTCCGTAGCAGCACATATTTTTTCGCGTTTATTTTCAATCCAGCCTTTTCCATTTGATTACAGATCTCTCTCAAGAGTTCCATGTGTCGTTCCTGTGTTTGTGTGCATACAATAAAATCGTCTATGTAGCAAAAACTTCTTCTCCCAGAAGGCCATCAAGTACCCTATCCGTAAGCCGTTGAAAAACGGCTGGGCTAGTACTCAGCCCGAACGGTGTGACCCGGAACTGAAAAAGCCTTTCTGATGTCGTGAAGGCTGATTTGTGCTTCGCCCCTTCATCCAGCGGGATTTGCCAATAGCCAGTACACATATCGAGCGTCGAAAAATATTTCTTTCCCGCTAGGCTTTGCAGAATCGCCTCTATAGTAGGTATGGGGAACGAGTCTTGCTTCATTCGCTTATTTAGCTCTCTAAAATCTACACAGAGTCTTATACCGCCATCTTTTTTCTCCACAAGGACAATGGGAAAAGCCCATTCAGAGTTACTTTTCTCTATTATGTTCCGTTCTTCCATATCCTTCAACATTTCTCTCAATTTCTGGCGTAGGCTTAGGGGCACAGGTCTAGTTCATTAAGATCTCAACCAACCTCAGGTACATCGCCTCTCATGTGCCACCTATGACAAACCAACTTGGAGGGACCTATTGCCAGCATAAACTTCTTGGCAAAACTCTGTTATAGGGTGGTGCCGAACCACGATCGTATTCGCGATGGCGGTGCACACACTCTCTGCGCCATGACTGCAGTTTCCAAGGGGGAAACATTGCCCACAGATAGCTACGACAAAGGTCGCAGAGATGGATCAATGAAATTTATTGGAACGCGTGCATCCGATTCATAGATGTTAGCTTTTGAATGAATATGAATTACTACATTATGGACTGCCGGAAACTTTCCAACGCACGAGTGTTTAACACGAACAGAAAACTCCACTAATCCTGAGCGAATACATCAATTTGAACACCTGTTCTCCATTGGATTCGAGAAAAAATTGACGAATATTCTGGCAATTATAGGGTCACTTGAGAAAGAAGCCTTTAAAATCTATGAACCTAGAACAGCAGGTATAATTGAAACCAAAAAGTAGGTCTCCCAAACTTTCCGAATAATCGAACACTGTAATGTGCGAATTGTTCCAATGCTGATGCTTGTATTGATACTCTGTTCTAAGTATACAACATTTGCAGTCCTAAGTTAAGTACACACTTTTCCCAGCTACTTTTGCCAATATCCGACACTGGAACACTTCAATCTTGGTCTAAAATCGCACATTTCTTCATGGATACATACAGAAGAGTTCAAATTGTTTATCTTTAATTCCGGAAATAATGTACTTGTAGATCTATCCTGCAGAGAAGCGATTTCCTGCTAACGAAAAACGATTTGTAGCAATTAGAGCGTCTCCACTAGTGCACCGGATAAAGTGCCAACGAGGGCCTGCACCAATGATAAGGGGCTATCGAGGTACTCTTTCGGAATAGACGACCCACAAGAGAAATTTCAGGAGAAATGTTCTTCCCACTAGATCCTACGAATGATTTAGCCTTTTTCAGACACACTGAACTGTTTGGTGTGACAAACCGAGCGGTCGGTCAAGCCCAAACAATTGCTAATTTCATTGCATTCCTAGGTGGGTCGTCTATTCCGAAAGAGCACCGCTATCGATGGTACTCCTCTGGTAACGAACGGGAGAATATTCAAGTGATGCAGAAAAAACGGAGAAGATAGTTGGATGTGAAAACAACCTAGTGTTTTTTCGCCGAAAAGTTCTTCAGAAACGCCTATAGTAGTGGCAAACCAGATATCAACGCTCATAAAAATCCAAATCTCTTGGAAAAAGTACACGTTCTAATTTTTCTTCACTTTTTTAATTGAAAATTCAAGAAAAAAGCCTTGGAAACACGTGCAAGTGATGAAACGTTCAAAATCACAACGGAGCCCACATATATGAAATGGTTTAAAGCCTGTAGCCGGAATATAGGGACGGAAAAAAGAAGGAATACAAAATACCAACACTCGGGGAAAAATCAGCAGCTGAGGAGGCGACTGATTTCGACCATCGTAGCAGACAGCGAACACACATCAACAATGACCTATGCCTCTAATCCTAGCGGTAGAGTTTCACAAGATTCTCCACTTAATCACCTTTCTGATCCGAAGAGTGGCCCAGCACCAAAATGGCTGTCCTTGTATGAAGGCTTCGAACAATCATTGCATTAACTGGATCTGCCCTTACATCTCAATAGAGGTGGTCAAATCTCAATACTGTTTGCCACTGCAGCGTATTATCTTTTCCGCGCCGCCATCATCTCGGTTATACCCCACCCATGACCGAGATAGCAGCCGGTGCCTCTCGTGGCTTTGCGCGCTATTTCGCTCACTGTCTCGCATATCGCGCCGCCAACATCGACCTCAGCGCCTACCTCACGTCCATGGGTGGCTCACATACGGCGGGCAAATGGCTGCCTCCGTTGTCACTATCTATGGCTGCCCGTATGCATTAAAGGCATCGCACGCGTAGAAAACCGTATATTATTTTTTCATGTTTTTGTGTAGCTTGGCCTCTCTAGTGAACGAAAATGTCGAAGGGGCTCATGAAAAACCTTCATTTGTAAAAAAAGTCAATCGGAACACATTGTAAATACGAATTTGAATTTCGCACCAAAATCCTTTTTGAAGTTTTTCTGCTTTTGGAAGCCTCGTCACCGTCATTTTCGGAGTTTTTTCTGCATGTGGAGTTAGTGCCATAACTATCTTTCATGTTGTCTTACGGTCGCACCAACATTCCAGGGAAAAGTGCTAGATGACTGGTGAGAATTGGTGGCGGATCTCCAACTTTGACGCCTTCCAACCTCATTGCCCAACGTTTTTGAAGCGCCAAAGTTTACCAGTGTTGTCTACCGGGCTCAATCATGAAATTGAGCCTGAAAAATGAAAATTGATTTCCAGCGCGAACGGTGCCTTTAAGATAGGAAGGCGCTAACGTTTCGCTGCCTGGACGTGAGCCACATGCTAATGGCGGGGGGCAGCGGTGAGTTCGCAACATTAGGGGGTCTGCTACGGGCCATGGAATCGAGCGTCCACCTATGTGTAAGAGAATGTTCAACAAAGGTGGTTTTGCATCTATCTCGCACTATTTATATAATATTGCCTGGGTCTACACTTTCTGGTCGGTTTCTTCAGTTGACGAAAAGTATACGATATTCCTCGCCATTCTTGAGCATGTGGTGATTGATAAGTTTATTCTTTGGGCTTGGGTTTACCCCCATTAAATCCAGCCTACCGCCTCATATCCGTAACATGTCGGATCACAGGGAATGTCTCCTTCGCTATGCAAAAGAATCCAGTGATTGGACTGAGTGCAAAAATTTCTCTGGAAAGTTTACAGAACAGCTACTGAAATACTCCAAGACTGTAAAAAAAGATAATCGATTTCGCAGAAGCAGAAGCAGCGTTTTTACAAGTTCATCATTAATAGGCTCAGTTCCAATTCACATTTTGGTGTCCTGAAACAGAACGGAACGACATTGCTGAATGATTATGACAAAGCTAATGCCTTAGGGCTCGAGTTTTCTAAGGAATTTTCTGAGGACGACGGCTTTCTTCCAGAGGTTAGTAATCTACATGGAGTTCCAATGCATGAATTCCCTTATTTTGACGAACTTTTTGAACACTTAATGAAATGGCCGAATTCTTACTCTCTCACACATCACAAAATTCCTTTTGTATTCGTGAAGAAAGTTGCGCATGTTATTGCCTATCCCTTGGCGTATATATTTAACCAGCTGCGCCAGGCGGCTCACGCCGCCCAGTGCCGCTGGCGAACCGGCTTGGCCGGTTCGGTGGCCGGCTTCTCCGGCTTGTTCTAGATAGCCTAACAAAAAGATTTAACAAAAAGTGAGCCAAGAGTTCTGTTGCTGAAGAACGGTTCTGCTAGAAAACAATATGATGAGTCTGGTTTTATTCAAAGCATCCCCGCTGCGAATAATAGTTTTTCTGACGCCGGTTTGCCGCTGGTGGATAGGCTCCGACAAACGGAAAGCCGACTTGGCCAGCCTTCCTCCATCAGCAATGTGAAGCATTGGTTTGGCTTCTCCGAACGATGAACCGGCTTTGCCGTCCGCCCCCCGCCCCCCCCCATCAACCTCGGGTAGCAATCTTTTGGCTCCGCCAACCAAAAGACTGGCTTTGCCGCCCTTCCCCAACAAGCGCGTGTAGCATTCGTTTGGCTTCGCCCAACAATAGCCCGACTCCGCCGGCTTCCTCCATCAACTATTTGCGGGATTGGTTTGGCTTCGTCAACCGAAAGACTGGCTTTGCCGCCCCCCCCCAATCATTTGCATGTAGCATTCGTTTGGCTTCGCTGAACGATAGAAGGCTCTGCCGCCGGTCTCCCCCCCATCAACCACATGTAGCCTTCGTTTGGCTTTGCCCAACAATGGACCTCCTTTGCCGGCCTTCCCTCTTCAACCACGGGTAGCAATCGTTTGTCTTCGCGAACCGAAAAACTGGGGTTGCCGCCCTCCCCCACAAGCCGCGCGTGGAATTCGGTTGGCTTCGCCCAACGATAGACCGACTCCGCCGGCCTTCCTCCATCAGCAGTGTGCGGCTCTGGTTCGGCTTCGCCAACCGAAACACTGGCTTTGCCGCCCCCCCCCCAATCATTTGCATGTAGCATTCTTTTGGCTTCGCTGAACGATAGAAAGCTCTGCCGCCGGTCTCCCCTCAACCACATGTAGCACTCGTTTGGCTTCGCCCAACATTTGCCTTCGTCAACCGAACGACTGGCTTTGCCGCTCATCCCGACAAACCGCGTGTGGAATTCTTATGGCTTCACCAAACGGTAAGCCCGCTACCTCGGCCTTTCTCCATTACCCACGCGTAGCATTCGTCTGGCTTCGCCAACCGGAAGACTGGCTTTGCTGTCCCCCCCAATCATTTGCATGTAGCATTCGTTTGGCTTTGCTGAACGATAGAAGGCTCTGCCGCCGGTCTCCCCCCCCCATCAACCACATGTAGCCTTCGTTTGGCTTGGCCCAACAATGGACCTCCTTTGCCGGCCTTCCCTCCTCAACAACGGGTAGCAATCGTTTGTCTTCGCGAACCGAAAAACTGGGGTTGCCGCCCTCCCCCACAAGCCGCGCGTGGAATTTGTTTAGCTTCGCCCAACGATAGACCGACTCCGCCGGCCTTCCTCCATCAGCAATGTGCGGCTCTGGTTCGGCTTCGCCAACCGAAACACTGGCTTTGCCGCCACCCCCCCCCCCTCCCCCAATCATTCGCATGTAGCATTCTTTTGGCTTCGCTGAACGATAGAAAGCTCTGCCGCCGGTCTCCCCCCAACCACATGTAGCACTCGTTTGACTTTGCCCATCAATGAACCTCCTTTGCCGGCCTTCCCCCACCAACCACGCCACGGGTAGCAATCGTTTGTCTTCGCCAACCGAAAGACTGTCTCTGCAGCCCTTCCCGACAAACTGTGTGTATAATTCGTATGGCTTCGCCGAACGGTGAGCTGGCTACCTCGGCCTTTCTCCATTACCCACGCGTAGCATTCGCTCTGCTTCGCCAACGCGGTAGACCGGCTTTGCCGCCCTCCCCCACCGTTCGCGTGTAGCATTCGTAAGACTTCACCAAACGAAGGACTGGCTTTGCCTGCCACCCTCGAATAACCATAAACCATAGCATTCTACGTGGGTCCTACAAATGACCTGCCGCAATGAAAGTTTAAAGAACGCAATACGCAACCACTACATGTGTACTACTGCGACAGCTCTAATGTAGGACAAGCACGCCCCTGCCGATCATTTTTTCCGGAGGGTTACCGTAACCATTCTTGAACAAAACATGATAACGAACGATAACACACGCTCATAACATGCTGGTTATAAAAAGGCCGAGGAGCGGTATGCATTCACTAGCACACTGCTTTAATCGAGAAGCCACTGGGGAGTGGCTGAGGATATCGAAGTTGTGCAACCATGTTTGTTGGCTATTACGATGTGCCCATATCCAAGCTGACACTTGGAAAATTTTTAAAGGAGTGTTACGGTAGCCCTGCGGAAATTATGGTCGGCATAAGCGTGCTTGTGAATGTAGGTTTGAAGGGTGAAATACACAACCACTATGTAGGTTTCGCAACATTAAAGGCAGTGTTCACGATAATCTTCAATTCTGAGATTATTCGCTATATTGATTAGGTGACCCTCGGGTAGAACTAAAATGACGTAGAAATTGAGAAAAACGCACCAGAAGTACACGAAATCCTTCCAGCCACACTCCAAGCTCGGAATCGATTTTTTGTTTTTCCGCTTATCTTGAAGAAAATTTCATGCTGATCACAATGGTGTCTCCAGAATCGCTCACAACTTACTGCGAACAGAGTTACGGCTCCTCAAAAATTTTGAATTTGAACTGGTAGAAGCTCGCGGACGAGTTTTCTCGAGCCTGTATTTTCTCGTTATCGGCAGCCATCATTCTGAAGTTGGTCAGACCGAAAACAAAAGGAAGAACATAGATTTTGAATAAAATCATTCGCGCGTCTCTTCCTTACGGAGGTCGGAAAACTGCCAGTGGGCGTTGCCCATTTTTTCTTTCAAGGGGCGTTGTCGCGGAGTGAAAGAGAGAAAGAACCTATTTATGGGTCTTTGGCGTATTGATCCCACAATCTCTCTAGCGGCAAATTGGGCATGACCCCATGACCAAGTTGCCTAGGGAGTTGGCGCGATCTGCAAAGGTGGTTCTGGTTCCTGACACTGGCATTGGGGACTCCCTGGCCCCGGTTGCACCGTTCACTTTACGCGTACTCATCTTTGGTTCAACAGTAATCAAACAACAACCATAGGTAGTAATCGATAACTCTCTGTGTTAAACGGCAAACTATGGTACACCCGTTCACTCATCCTTTAATCCGGTACATCCAGTAATGTATATTGCAAGATGGTCAATGAGAAGGAGTCGAGCTAAGAAACGATACGAGCAATAATGCAATTACAAGAAGGCGTAGTAGAACCTGTTATGGTATTAGAGTTAGTAGGAACGGAATGAGCTGTTCTGATTGGAACCTGATCGCTCGCGTATTATAAGGAAGATCCCACATGGTAGCGTATTCATACGCGAGGTGTGCCTCGCCCAACATCCCGATCTCCGCGATCGATACGTCGCCAGTGGACGACGGCCGGTGTCGGCGCTCAGTCAACGTCGGGACTAAAGGGTCTTTCACAGTCTGGGGGGCGATGCCGTCCGGCATGTTATAAGATAGGACTGCGGCGTCAGTGCAGTCCGCCCCGCGGTGTCGGCCGACCGACGTCTCGGTGCGGTGAAATCATTGCCACGACGTCGGATCAAGTTATGACGGTTTAGAACGGGTTGTTTTCGCCTTACATTTTGTACTGAAGAGTTGGTACTGACGGTTGTTCACCGCAGCTTCCCTCGCACTGCGGCTCGCTTTTAACGTGCTGGACGGCGTCGTCCGGCAGACTGTGAAAGGGGCTTACCGACCCGCCCCGCTGACATCACGGCGCGGCGAGAGAGCTCGCCGCCTGCCACCGACTCGGCTGGCAGCGTAGAGGAGACTACTGCCCGAACCGGAGGCGGGGCCTGGCGGCTACGCAGGCAGAGACGCAGCCGCCGAGCAAGGGGCGGGACTTACCCCGCGGCCCGGGGAGACCCGCGATAGAAACAAGCGCTTCGCGACAGGCGTGGTCGACTTTTCCTAGCTTGTTCTCGCTTATTTGAGCCAATTGGGATTTCGCGCTTGGCAGGGTTACTATAGACGGCGACCGGACCAAAATATCAAAAATTACCTCTGAGGTTGGACTGTGCATTTAAAGGCAGTGTTCATGATGAAGATTGTTTTTCTGTTCTCCCACCTATCTTGAAATCGGCCGCATGCTGATTCCAATGATGTCTCTGAAATCGTACAAGACCTTCTGGGAACGGAGTTATGGTCTAAGGAAACATGGTGGACGAGTTGTCCGAGGCTTGTAACTTCCGTCTTTTGCAGCCTATGTATGCGAGCTGACCTGAGTAAAGAGAGAAGCTGAGAATGAAGGAAAAAACGGGTCGAATGATTGGAAATCATTGCTCATCTCACGATCTTGAGCATTCATTTGTTCACGTCGGTGGGCGTGTGATGCGCTTTTGAGGTTTGCCATGCGCTCGAAATGGCAACTTCAGGATCTTTTGGAGCTTTTCCTGGCTCGTTTTCTTGCGTTCTTTCGACGTCAACGTTACATTGTGCCCCTCCACTACCCATTCCTAGTGGAAACTGAAACACATTTTTTATCGTGAACACTGCCTTTAAAGGCACAGTCCAAACTCGGAATCGTTTTTCTGCTTTTCTGCCTATATTGATAAAGGTCCCACGCTGATTCCAATGATGTCTCTGAAATCGTACAAGACCCTCTAGGAACGAAGTTATGGCCCCTCGGAAATTGAGCTACGGAAGCATGGTGGACGAGTTGTCCGTGACTTGTAACTTCCGTCATTTGCAACCGATGTATGCAAGCCGACCTGAATGGATAGAGAGGCTGAGCATGAAGGGAAGAACGGAGCTACGGATCGGAAATCATCGCTCATCTCGCCACTGTTGAGCTCGAAAGATCGTAAAAGGGGCGTGCCAAAGTGGCTTCCGGATGTGGGAGCCCCAGGGTGGCTACCTCCTATATCTCGCTTATTCGGGGGGAAATGAGAGCTCGCACTTGGCAGGTGTTATGTGGGGTGGGTCTACTTCACAATTGTGTGGAAATCTCAGATTTCGCCCCTGAGCTTGGACTGTGCCTTTAAGTATCACCCCGCCTCTTAAAGGCAGCGTACACGCTCGTAAACGTAATCGAGATAACTACGGAATTAGAATGGTATGGCACCGAACACAACGCCAACGCATTTTGAAGCTTCAAAAACGACCCACAATGACGCTACAGGAGTGGGAAGTTGGCCCCGCCCCTGTATCTGCCCGCCCCCTGTATTTGCGTCCTCCCCCAAAACAGGGCTGCTGGGCCATTCCCACCGTCGGCGACGTTTGTAGGTGGTGGAATAGGTACAATAAGTAAAGCACACTCGTCGATGACGTTGGAAATGGCCCAGCACCCCTGTTTTGGAGGAGACGGCAAATACAGAGGGCGGGCAGATACAGGGGCGGGACCAACTTCTCACTCCTGTGGCGTCATTGTGGGTTGTTTTTGAAGCTTCAAAATGCGTGAGCGTTGTGTTCGGTGCCATACCATTCTAATTCCGTAGTTATCTCAATTACGTTTACGAGCGTGTATGCTGCCTTTAAGTATCGCAGGAAGTGTTTGTTGTGACAATGGAATCTTTTGTGGACCCTTCCTCGGCAATTCTCTACTCTCTATTGCTCCGTTCTTTCCTTAGGGCACTAACTAATCCTGCTTTGCATAAAATATTCTTCTATTTTCGATTGATCCAATTTCGAACATGTTCATCCAACCGGACAACTAGTCCATGTTATAGAATAATGTCCCTGAAATACGACGTTTTAATGCGTTTCTAGCAGTTTATTCGTAATTTTGGTATCACTTGGAGGCCAGCGCATCGTTTTATGTAAAAAACTCGAGGACGAAATTCATCGTGAACACTGCCTTTAAGTTAAATCTAGATTCAAAATCAAGGGCGCAATACACGGCACAACAATATCCGAAGAATCTTGAGCACCGCTCACTTTCACAAAGTACTTCTTGGTTGACCCTGAGCCCCGCACATGTTGTACGCATCGATTCTACAGTCTTGTGCACTTTCCGTGTCGTTTTGCGCAATGAACCCGAAGCACCGCCCACTTTTACAAAGTACTTCTTGGTTGTCCCTGAGCCCAGCACATGTTGTTCGCGTCAATTTCGCGGTCCCGCGCGCTATCCGTGTCGTTTTACGCGATGGACCCGAAGCCCCGCCCACTTTTCCAAAGTACTTCTTGGTTGTCCCTGAGCCCCGCACATGTTGTTCGCGTCGATTTCGCAGTCCCGCGCACCATCCGTGTCGTTTTACGCGATGGACCCGAAGCCCCACCCACTTTTACAAAGTACTTCTTGGTTGTCCCTGAGCCCCGCACATGTTGTACGCGTCGATTCCGCAGTCCCGCGCTTTCCGTGTCGTTTTGCGCAATGAACCCGGAGCCCCGCCCACTTTTACAAAGCACTTCTTGGTTGTCCCTGAGCCCCGCACATGTTGTTCGCGTCGATTCCGCAGTCCCGCGCACTTTCCGGGTCGTTTTACGCGATGGACCCGGAGCCCCGCCCACTTTCACAAAGTACTTCTTGGTTGCCCCTGAGCCCCGCACATGTTGTTCGCGTCGATTCTGCAGTCCCGCGTACTTTCCGTGTCGTTTTACCCAATGACGTTTTAGGCGTTTTACGCATTTTTTTCTGCTCTGTGTCGTGTGCCGCGATAATGAGGAGTATCAGTGGTGAAAATGATCAGCAGTAATCTTTTTTTATATAGAAAGCATGCCATAAAATTACTTAGGAACGGAAGTCATCAACAGGTTCCAGTCAAATTAGCTGGAAGTAAATTTTAGCATGATTAAGCATGATTCTTCTCTCCGCATCGTTTTTTCTGCTTCAATTCGATAAAAACAACTGGATACTTTGCATTTCTGGTCTGGTCTGTGGCTCCACACCGAGCGGTCGGTCTCCTCAACTGCTCTCGACTCTGGAAGATGACCAAAGCAACGTCAACAACAATTGTGGAATGCTTGGAGATGATCAACACACTGTCAAGGAAAGTGGACCAGCTGACAGCCGACGTGAGTGTCATTCACCGTGACAACATTCAGATGCACAGCAAGCTCGACTCGATTGAGTCCACCCTGCGAGATCCAAGGAATGATTTAAGGGACATGGTCGCCAAGCTACTTTTGCATTTTGAAGATTCTGATTCCAATTCCAAAACCTATGCAGCTGTAGCAAGTAATGGGATACCGTCGAATAGCTCGCAATGACTGATTGTGCGTTCAGCTATGAAGGAGTAAAAAACGGCGGCAGACAGAGAAAAGAACGTTATCATTACTCGCTTCCGCGCAACCGGTGATAATGACACTCAAAAAGAAATGGACCGCAAACTAGTCGATGATTTGTCTACAACGGCCGATATCAATAAAGAAGACATCTCGGTTTTTCGTCAAAGCCAAATTTTGAAGTTGCAAACGCAGGAGAAATCTCGAGCAGCGCAGCTTCTACGCACCTATCCAAAGTTCAGGGCCAATTCATCAATGAATGGCATAAAGGAAACGACAGCACGCCCAGATTTCTCCCAATCCGAACTGGAACAGTACCGTCGTTTATGGAAGGAATGCATGGAGAAGAACGAGAAGTCAGGAACGATGGAATGGGTGGTAAAAGGACTCAAAGCAGTGCAAGTGAAGAGCTCACGCAATTGGAAGACAAGAAAGACGGAAAAGAAAATAGCACAGAACGAACTGAAAGAAATATCATCACAGAATCTCATGACCCATTGCAAGACGTCAACAACTACAACAGGAGAACTCGATCATTGAATCCTATCAACTGTGCACTTATCAACTGTCGCTCAATATATGTACAAGAAGTTGCCCCTCCTCAATCTCATTGCCACTCAGTACCACATTGATATGCTCTGCTTAACAGAAACATGGGCGGACGACACGATAACAGATGCCATGCTATCACTAGACGGGAAATTTAATGTTTATCGTTGTGACAGAGTTGCCGGTCGAGGTGGAGGTGTTGCGATTTTACTTCGCACAGCCCACAAGGCTGTCTCAGTGCAGTCTCAAATTCCAGAACTGGTGGTCATCGAGCTATTGCATGGGCATGGCGGAATACGACTGATTACTCTCTACCATCCCTCTCACAACCGCTCATTCGACTTCCTAAATGATGTTTCTGAGCTCATCAGTGAGTCGCGCTACCCTTGTGTCATTCTCGGCGACTTCAACGCTGGACACATCGACTGGGAGAGCTTATCTGCTCGTGACGCACAGTGTCAAAGTGTACTCAACTTCTGCTCCCTAAACGGCCTAACACAACACGTCCAGTCAGCAACCTGCAACAATCATATTCTCGACCTTGTTTTCTCCCACCCAGATGCCCCGATCCAGAATGTGAAAACATCCTACAGATTCAGTGACCACTCTGTCGTATCCTTTGACCTCAACTTGACCCCAACTCGAAAACGGATGGCGAAATCCACTCTTAACTTCTACAGATGTGACTATACTCAAGCCAGCTTCATACTCACCAATACCAACTGGATGGATCTTTTCAGTGATGACGATGACGTAGACTCCTGTTACAAAAAATTTACAACAGCTATACAATCTGTTATCAGCCACTGTACCCCTCTGCAGAATCCAAGGCGAAAACATCACCCAGCTCACATTCGCCGACTTTTGGCGGAGAAAGCTCGTCTCTGGCGTCGCGAGAGGAATAGTACAGCTTATAAAGACCTACTCCGACGATGTCGAGTAGCAGCATCAGATCATGAGCTTCAACTCGAGCACGAACTGCTACAATCAGGCACTAACAAATCATTTTTGCTTTTGTCAATCGTCGCATGCATCACAAGCAATCCGTTTCACCACTCATTGACTCAAATGGACTCCTGCAAACGGAGGACGAACAAAAGTGCGAGATATTGTCAGAACAATACCAGTATGTCTTCACCGTGGATGACGGCAATCATGTCACTTTCTCACATCGAACCAATATCATGATGCCAAACATTGAGTTTGATCCCTATATATTGTTTAAAGGCAGTGTTCACGATGAAAAAAGTTTTCGAAATTCCACTGGGATTGGGTGGTGGAGGGACACTCTGTAACGTTAACGTCGAAAGAACGCATGAAAACGAGCCAGGAAGAGCCCCAAAAGAGCCCGAAGTTGCAACTTCGAGCGCATTGAAAACCCCAAAAGCGCATCACACGCCCACCGACGTGAACAAATGAATGCTCGAGATCGTGAGATGAGCGATGATTTTCAATCATTTGCCCCGTTCTTCCCTTCATTCTCAGCTTCTCTCTTTACTCAGGTCAGCTCGCATAGATCGGCTGCAAAAGACGGAAGTTACAAGCCTCGGACAACTCGTCCACCATGTTTCCATAGCTCAATCTTTGAGGGACCATACCTGCGTTCACAGAAGGTCTTGTATGATTTCAGAGACACCATTGGAATCAGCATGGGGCCGTTTTCAAGATAGGAGGAAAAACATAAAAACGATTTTCATCGTAAACACTGCCTTTAACAGCACATCCAAGCCCTACCAGTGAGGTTCTCCAGATCCCCAGACAACCTGCCCTCTTACTTCCTACGAAACGTAGCCACTGCTATCGCCTTGCCCCTCTCCCATATCTTCAAAATGTCGTATCAGACGCATTCATTACCGAAAACCTGGAAGGAAGCCATCATTCACCCAATTTTCAAGACAGGTCGAAAGGATCAAGCAAAAAACTACCGTCCAGTGAGCCTCGTCAGCAACGTTTGCAAGGTGATGGAATCAATAATCAGAAGTAATATTCTACACCATCTAACTTCCTGCCACCTCATATCCCCTGACCAATTCGGCTTTCTGCCTCGCAAGTCAACAACTTAGCTATTAACCTTCTGCAACGACCTCTTCTCATCGATTAATCAGTCGCTTGCTGTGGATGTTCTCTACCTAGACTTTTCAGAAGCGTTCGACAGAGTCTCCCATCCGAAGCTTCTTCTCAAACTGTCGCGCTACGGAATTCAAGGACCAACCCTTTCGTGGATATCCAACTTCCTGACCGAGCGCCGGCAGTACGTCTCCATTGGTGAAGCTAAGTCTTCAATCCGCCCCGTGCTATCTGGAGTACCTCAAGGCACTGTTCTCGCATCCATTCTCTTTCTGCTGTACGTAAACGACCTCCCCGATGTCCTAAATGTGAAGTGCAAAATGTTTGCTGATGACGCTAAAGTCTACGCCAGCTACAGCCCTGATATCATTTACCCCCTCTGCAATGCAATCAAGGCTCTCTCTGAATGGTCTCAACTATGGCAAATGCCCCTAGCAACATAGAAGTGCTCTGTCATGTACTTCGGAAGGAAGAACCGGCGACATCAGTATGAAGTATTAGGAACAGTCCTCGCCGCGTCGCACTTACCCGTGACCTCGGGGTTTGGATCTCCTGCAATTTGACCTTCACTGCACACATTACAAGAATTGCCCAAAAATCATCGAGGATCGCTCAAATTATCTTACGTGTTTTCCGGGTGAACGATGTTCATATCCTCACGAGAGCGTTCACTATATACGTGCGACCTATTTTGGTTTACGCCAGCTGCATCTATTCCCCGTCCAATGTTGAAGAAGTTAAATTGATTGAAAACGTTCAACGTCGATTCAATAAGAGACTCTTTATTCGATGTGGAAAACCAAATACGAGCTACGAACAACGACTCGAAGAACATTACCTACAAACCCTCGAAATTCGACGAAGTATAAGCGATATGGTGATGATTTACGCAATGTTCAATGGGCTCAACGACTTCTCAATGGAAGAAATGTTCGATCGGGTGAACAGCTCAACTCGCGGACATTCGCGCCGACTCCGCCCGAAACAAGTACCGAAGAGTGCTAAATGCCGCGGATCATTCCCCTAACGATCATATCTAGTTTGGAATAGCCTACCCTCAGCATCCATTCTCCAGCTAAACCTTAAAAGTTTCAAGAAATCACTACACAGCCTAATTTCAGAAAAGCTCGTCCCGGCCTCAAAACTGCGCAACTTCAACTACAGGCAATCACTGCAAATTTTCTATGGTCCTCGACAATCTGCGACGTCATAACCTTCAGCCCATCGTCTTCTATCGTCATGATATCAGTGCATACGTGCCTTTCATGAATAAACATGAATGAATGAATTTCAATCCCTTTTTCCCAGAGATGTTGGGTAACAATTCGTAGGATTTGCTGCTTGCTATCCGACACTGATGCCGCTGAATCGGCTTTCCTTGATGCATTTAGAATGCGATAAATCCCACGTGGGCTGCTCTGCCCCGTTCCCACGCCTCAACCGTTCCAGTTTTGTGTTCGCGGTACCATCACGGTACGAGAACGAGAATGCCAACGGATGAGTCAATTGGGTAACTATCGCGGAACGAACGCGGATCGCGGGACTAGGGGGAGACGAACACGGTACTATCGCGGATCACGGGAGCATCACGGTACTAGCGCGAAAGATTCTCTCAGAGTAGTTTACGATTGGTAGCCACTCGAAGTGAGATTTCCTCAGCATCGAGCCCTTGTGAGAAAAAGTGCGCAGAAACAGGTGAGTTGTGAAAATAAGGAATGGAGTTAAAAAGATTCTCCTCGAAGCGTTGTTCATGCCCTCATTTACCTACCCTTAAAGGCAGTGTTCACGATGATCACCCTCTTTGACTTTCCACAGTGAAATGATAGTCGAGAAGGATCCTAGGCTCCCAGTGTCGAAAGAGCGGTAGAAAACGAGCCAGGAGCGGCAAAATAACGGCTGCAAACAAGCGTTTTGGTGCCCCAGACACGCCTCGTGCCCCAGATTCGCCCCTTGAAAGGAACAAATGAAGACTCAGATTATAGGAATGATCAAGTGAAGGAAGTGCTGATAAGTGAGCTGTTTGCTTCATTGCACTGGTAGGTACAGGCCATAAAACGGCCAATGTCTCACCGTCGACTGCGTACCACGCGCTGCGCGACCGCACGCGCGTCGGAAGCAGACGGGTTTTGGCCGCCGCGCGACGAAGTTTTGGCGCCGCGCGATGTTTCGACCGCTGACGCGCGGCGGCCGAAACTGGTCGCGCGGCGGCCAAAACTCGTCTGCTTCCGACGCACGTGCGGTCGCGCAGCGCGTGGTACGCAGTCGACGGTGAAACATTGGCCGTTTTATGGCCTGTATCATCCTTCTAGCAATCAATTCCTCCATGCTCAAAAATCAACGTAAACAAGAGAGGGCCTATTTTGGCTCAAAAACGCGTCTTTCGTGTCCTTTTTAAGCATGCCTTGCTATATAGCGCACCAGACCTTCCGTGAACCGTGGAGATATCGGAAGTGAAATTTATCGTAAACACTGCCTTCAAAGGCAGTGTCCACGATGAAAATCGTTCTTCTGTTTTTCAGCCTCTTGAAAACTTGAAAAAAGAGCCATCTTGAAAACGGTTCCATGCTGATTCCAACGGTGTGTCTGAAATCGTACGTGACCTTCTGGGATCAGAGTTATGGTCCCTCAAAAATTGAGCTAGAGAAGCATTGTGGACGAGTTTTCCGAGGCTTGTAACTTCCGCCTTTTGCAGCCGATGTATGCGGGCTGACCTGAGTAAAGAGAGAAGTTGAGAATAAAGTGAAGAACGGGGCTTTTGATCGAAAAACATCGCTCATTTCGCGATTTCGAGTGTTCCTTCGTTCACGTCGAGAAACTCGACCACGAGCGGAAGGGCTAGCGCGAGCGGACTTCGGAGCCGTATGGAGCTCTTTCTGGCTCGTTTTCGTTTGTTCCTTCGACCCCAGTGCTCCAACGAGACTCTGAACTTTCGATTTCCGGCCAAAAACCGAGAACGAAATTTATCGTGGGCCCTGCCTTTAAGGGTAGGTAAATGAGGGCATGAACAACGCTTCGAGGAGAATCTTTTCAACTCCATTCCTTATTTTCACAACTCACCTGTTTCTGCGCACTTTTTCTCACAAGGGCTCGATGCTGAGGAAATCTCACTTCAAATGGCTACCCATCGTAAACTACTCTGAGAGAATCTTTCGCGCTAGTACCGTGATGCTCCCGTGATTCGCGATAGTACCGTGTTCGTCTCCCCCTAGTCCCGCGATCCGCGTTCGTTCCGCGATAGTTACCCAATTGACTCATCCGTTGGCATTCTCGTTCTCGTGCCGTGATGGTACCGCGATCGTTGAGAGGTTTGTCGCGTTAGTAACGTGGTGCACTCGCGATCCGCGATGGTACCGTGATCGTTTCCCCCCGGTTCCGCGTTCTCATGATGTGCAGATTTGTAAAGCAGCACGGAATACGGCAAGGGCAATACCTTATAGCTTCGTGCTGACCTGATAGGCAACACTCGCTCGGGTGAAACATCGAGAGGGCATGAATGCGGTACGATCAGGGGTGGAGGGTGGCAGGGTCTCGCGACCGTCCCGCGATAGTTCCGGGCTCGGTTCATCGCGGTTCCGCGATGTAACAACCCGAATACATCAACTTATAGACACGATTTGCCCTCAGGCTGAAGCTGGTAGAATCTCGCGATCGTTCCGTAAAAGGGGTACGATACCTCACGGTTCCGCTATAGAGCATCGATGAACGAGCGCGGTACGCTCTCGGTTTGAGACTGACATATTCTCGCGATCGTTCCGCGATAGCCCCTTGCTAGTATTCTCTCGGCCCCTACCAGAAACCAAGGGGATTCTATCCGTGAACGATCGCGGGGGATTCTCTCAGAGTAAGTGTACTGAATTTGCGCCTTGTTAAACTTTCCTTCCTGAGTGCGAAGACCACGACTAGTGCTTCGAGATCAGTGACATGGTACCTTTTCTCGCACTTGGTTAACCCTATTGATGCGAAAAATACGGGGTGTATCATACCATCATCACCTTCCTGACTTAGCACTGCACCCAGTCCCTGGCCACTGGCATCAGTATTGACTTTGAACGGTTTTCGCCCACTCCTAGTTCCTTCAATATCAGGTTGCGCCAGTACGGGTGCTTGCGTTATAATCCGCTTTAGGTCATCGAAAGCATTCCGCCTAGCCCTGGTCCACTCAAAATGTACTTTTTCTGAGGTCATCTCGTGCAACGGACCCGCTACCTTTGAAAACCCCAGGCCGAATTTTCGATAATACGAAGCCATTCCAAGGAAGGTTCGCAGTTCCGCCCTGTTTTGGGGTAGCGGGTAGCGTTGGATTGCCTCCACCTTGGCAGGATCCATATGAAGTCCATTGAGGTCCATCACATGACCTAGAAACTCGATTTCATTGTCCAGCAAGACACACTTTTTTGGGTTTAGCTTCAGTCCTGCTTGCCGCAAAGCATAGGAAACTCTTTCCATGACTACCAGATGCCGCTCCGCTGCTTCTGTTGCAATCATGATGTCGTCTAGGTAACAGTATACTTCTTCACCCAGGAGAGGAGCCAGCACGACATGCATTAAGCGTTGGAAAACCGCCGGAGATGAAGCTAGCCCAAACGGTAAGACTCGAAATTGGTAGAGACCTTCCGTTGTGGTGAATGCCGATTTCTCCTTGGCATCATCTGATGAGCTTATCTGCCAATAACTTGACGACAAGTTTAACGTAGAGAACCTTCCTTTCCCACTCAAGCTCTGTGATATGGTGTCGATTGTTGGCAGAGGGTAACTGTCCACTCTCGTCAGAGAATTGAGCTTACGGTAGTCCACACATAGTCGGAGCGTACCGTCTTTTTTTCTGCACTAAGACGATGGGAGAAGCCCAACTTGAATTGCTTGTTTCGATGATGTTGCGCGCTTTCAGGTTGGTCAGTATTTGTCGGAGCTCTACTCGCGTGGCTAACGGTATTGGACGAGCTTTTTGTCGAATCGGACTAGCACCACCCGTTTCAATTGTTTGCTGAACCAATGTCGTTTGAGTTAAAGGCATCGTACGCGCTGAAAACCATGTTTCGTTTTCAAGCGTTTCTGAGATGTTAGCCCCCTATAGTGACTAAAGGTAGCGAAAAGCCCGCTCAAAAACGTTAACTTTCCAAGAAAAAACGTTTAAAAAAAACTTCTGAAAATCGTTTGAGTTTTGTGCCGGCATCGACTCGGGATAGTTACGCGGAGGCCGCAAGGAACAGTCCTACAATTCGTCCATTGGCGCAGCGTTGGAAGCAATCGCTCGTTGTGTGACGAGAAATTTCCAGTCGATAATGTCACTTTCGTCCGACGGTGCGTCAGCGTACAGTGGCATGCCCTGTACTTAGCGACACGACGTTCTGCTCAAATATTGCGAAAGTGCCAAATGACTGACCGAAGGGCCGGCCCCTTTTGACGGAATTCCTTACTTTCCACTTCCTCTATGCTCACAATGGTACGTTTTTGAGCAGCCAAGCTCGTCGTTGTACGTTCTCACAGGGGCCCAAGGAAGGGATTGAGCATAAAAAATGGGAAGTGGATTTCAGCGCGTACGATGCCTTTAACTCTTGCTCACTAACAGCGAACACATCCGAGTAACGCTTCACCAAGCCTGCCGTATTTTCCTCCACTTCTACATTCTTCTTGCTTTTCAGCGTTTGTAGCAGTACTTGCTCCCGATCTTGTACCACTGGAGCTGTACGTTCCAACATATCACCGCTGTGTTTCACAGGTTCCACTTCGACCACTTGTGTAGGCTCGTAACTACCCACCCTCTCCCCTACGCGGAAAATCTTTGCTCCTGCAAAGGCGTCGGTTACGAGGATATCGAAGCTGTCTGTCGAACCGTTGCACACTATGTCGGGTAAAAGTTCGCTATCTGACCAGAAAATCCCTTCCCCGTCGATTTGGATGCATCTTACGGGCACAAGTTTTGTTTCTCATGGACGGATGTACACTCTCTTGGTCACAATAGCATGCTCTGTAGAACTCTCATTCTTAGCCTTCATGCACTGCTGACTAGAGTTTCTCGTGCTTTTTCCCTTTTCCGTCGTTTCGAACGGATTTGGACGTGCTATGCTCGTTGAAGTAAGGCTAAACCCTAGCGAACGAAGTGCGTTGGAGCCCAGCACTAACGTTTCGTCTCCGCCAGTCATGACGAATAACGCAACATGGCGCTTTAGTCCATCCTCGACCTCCAGCGTCAGTCTTACAGCACCTTTGAACGTCATTTTATTCCCTGACGCGTCGTATGCTGGCATTTGGTTTTTCACAGAGATCTCTTCAACATCAGCATCTAGGTCGGACCCTGCGTGCAGTGCTGTTTTCAGCATGCCGAGAGGAATGATACTTATCTGTGAGCCTGTATCCAAGAGTGCCTTCCTTGACATCCCTGAAAGCTTCACATTTCTCATCACAACATCTCCCACTAGTTCGTCCTTTTGTGCTGATGTTCCTATCGCTCCGCATAACCATTTGCTCAGTGATGCACTAAACACTCTGGTGCGCCTTTCTTGAGATCGCCATTCTTGTTTTCTTGTGTGGTTTCTGTCGCCTTTCCTGCCTTCTTGCAATCCCGTCGAAAATGTCCGGTTTCGTTGCAGTTATAACGCTTGGGCAGTTTCTTCTTGACTGCGCTGTCTTTCCCTTCCAACCGTAGGGATTCTACAGGTTTGTCAATCTCTGCAGGTTTTGGTTTTGCTTGCTGAAAACTGCGCATTCGAGTTGAATCGATCGTCTTTTTTGTGGCCATTGCTAGTACCCTGTTGCGTTCACAGCGCTGTGCTAAAGCTTTGACCATATCGTATGCGAACTCCTTCGGTGCAAGTTCCATCGTGGTGTACAGTTGGAGATATTCGGGCCAGTCCGACAACTGGGCCACTAGTTCTCCCGCCCTTGTACGCGACAGTTCCTGTTCAGATGCATCAGGATACGCCTGTTGTGTCACACTCTCTAATTCCACACAATAACTGGCGACATCTTCCTGCTTCCGAAGAGTTTTCACTTTCATATACACGCCTATCTGAGTCGCAGAGTCGTTTTCCTTGAACTTGTTGTTTAAGCCCTCGACAAAAGACTCGAAATCACCTTCTCTGACCGACCTTGGTAGCGCCTTTGCCACCGAGCGTGGATAACCATCGAGTTTAGAGAGAAGAAGGTGAACCATCATTTTGTCACTCAGCCCAATACTTTGGTATTTCATTCTGAATCTAGCTAAAAATTCTATCAAAAAGGGGTCTTCCAAGCGAAAGAGGTTTGGTTGGCGTCAGAAACGTTCCAACAAAAAGGGAACAATAGGCAAGTAGGATGAGGAGAGTCTACAAAAATTGAACAATATTTTCTGAGACTGATTTTCTTGGCCGAAACTTCTTAACAGCGAAAACAAACCGTTGCGGTGTTTCACACGGAAGCACTCTGTGGTTCCAAATAGTCTCCGATTATGCGAGTAACGATAAAAATGTATAATTATGTGCACCTACTAGTTATCATTAGAAGAGAAAATGATTTCAACTTTACCTACACAGACGGCTAGCTCCAGCTGCTACGAGAAGCGAACTCAAAGTGCAGCATGAAATGAGAGTATTTTCTTATAATCTCGTCAAGAAAAGAAGTCCATTCTTGGAAACCATTGAACTCTTCCTCGTGAAATGCAACAACGGTTTGTTTTCGCTGTTAAGAAGTTTCGGCCAAGAAAATCAGTCTCAGAAAATATTGCTCAATTTTTGTAGACTCTCCTCATCCTACTTGCCTATTGTTCCCTTTTTGTTGGAACGTTTCTGACGCCAACCAAACCTCTTTCGTTTGGAAGACCCCTTTTTGATAGAATTTTTCACTTTTTATTGATATTACGAAGTAATATCTGTAAAAATCTTCAATATTTAACAAATAGCATGGATTGATATGACAATCAGTAAGTGATTGACTTGTTGCGCACGCTACAAATAATGCGCGACTCACTTTCCTCGACATCCTGATGACGTCATCAGATGCCGTGTGCACTTTACACGACATCCTGATGACGTCATAAGATGCCCTATGCACTTAGCACGACCTGGGCACGACGTCTTGATGACGTCAGAAGATGCCCTATTTACTAGGCACGACGTCCTGATGAAGTCATCAGATGCCCTATGTACTTGGCACGACTTTCTGATGACGTTGTCACATGCCCCATGCACTTTGATGACGTCATCAGAGAGTAACAAACTTGTTAGTAACTTCTCCTGTCCCTTCCCAACGAAAAAGTACGTGTTTTAGCGATTTCATCTGCCAACTGATAATATCACTTGATATGATAAGCTGTAATAAGTGAAGTAGTTAATGTTAAACAGTAAGTAACAAACTTGTTAGTCACTTCCCCTGTCCCTTCCCTACGAAAAAGTACGTGTTTTAGCGATTTCATCTGCCAGCTGATAATATCACTTGATATGATAAGCTGTAATAAGTGAAGTAGTTAATGTTAAACAGTAAGTAACAAACTTGTTAGTAACTTCTCCTGTCCCTTCCCTACGAAAAAGTACGTGTTTTAGCGATTTCATCTGCCAACTGATAATATCACTTGATATGATAAGCTGTAATAAGTGAAGTAGTTAATGTTAAACAGTAAGTAACAAACTTGTTAGTCACTTCCCCTGTCCCTTCCCTACGAAAAAGTACGTGTTTTAGCGATTTCATCTGCCAGCTGATAATATCACTTGATATGATAAGCTGTAATAAGTGAAGTAGTTAATGTAAACAGTAAGTAACAAACTTGTTAGTCTTTTCCCCTGTCCCTTCCCTACGAAAAAGTACGTGTTTTAGCGATTTCATCTGCCAACTGATAATATCACTTGATATGATAAGCAGTAATTAGTGAAATAGTTAATGTTAAACAGTAAGTAACAAACTTGTTAGTCACTTCCCCTGTCCCTTCCCTACGAAAAAGTACGTGTTTTAGCGATTTCATCTGCCAACTGATAATATCACTTGATATGATAAGCAGTAGTAAGTGAAGTAGTAAATGTTAAACAGTAAGTAATAAACTTGTTAGTCACTTTCCTTGTCCCTTCCCTACGAAAAAGTACGTGTTTTAGCGATTTCATCTGCCAACTGATAATATCACTTGATATGATAAGCAGTAGTAAGTGAAGTAGTAAATGTTAAACAGTAAGTAATAAACTTGTTAGTCACTTTCCTTGTCCCTTCCCATCGAAAAGTACGTGTTTTAGCGATTTCATCTGCCAACTGATAATATCACTTGATATGATAAGCAGTAGTAAGTGAAGTAGTAAATGTTAAACAGTAAGTAATAAACTTGTTAGTCACTTTCCTTTTCCCTTCCCATCAAAAAGTACAGCCTACAACGTGTTTTAGCGATTTGATCTACCAACTGATAATATCACTTGATATGATAAGCTGTAATAAGTGAAGTAGTTAATGTTAAACAGTAAGTAACAAACTTGTTAGTCACTTCCCCTGTCCCTTCCCTACGAAAAAGTACGTGTTTTAGCGATTTCATCTGCCAACTGATAATATCACTTGATATGATGAGCAGTAAAGGGTGAAGTTGTTAATGTTAAACAGTAGGTAACAAACTTGTTAGTCACTTCCCTTGTCCCCTCCCATCGAAAAGTACAGCCTACGACGTGTTTTAGCGATTTGGCCTACCAACTGATAATATCACTTGATATGATAAGTAGTAAAAGGTTAATTAGTTAATGTTAAACAGTGAGTACTCATTGTCTACCTACTCACCAGCCCGCTTATCTGTCCACATACCAACTTACCTGCCTGCCCAACTGATCGCCTGCGACCATTGCCAGTGGCCACCACTAAGGGTGCGCAACGCACGAGGAGCGAAGCGCGAAGCAGGAAGCAGGAAGCAGGAAGCAGCAACGAGTTACACGCACAACAAGAATTTTTGATAAGGACTCGCCGATCTAACTTTGTTAGTTTTGAACCGATTTGGCTCAAATTTTGTCAGCATGTGCCTCCTGAACCCTCTCACCTATATCCCGATGGAAATCTCTGGAGAATTTGTTTAACAGGTTTTATTAACTACTTTACAGAATTCTAAGTGATCACAAGTCCCGGGCAAAACCAAACCTCTACAGCCGCTTCGCGGCTGGAGCGATTCACCGAACCTTTTTCCCTTTGGGTCGCTATACGTTTCCACCTCGGGTAAAGTCATGGCCGCAAACACTCTAGCAAGATCAAACTCAGAATTTCTCGTAGAGTTATCATACGAATGCTCACCTTGGCGTCTGATGGTTGCCATCGGTGTTTATGACGAGGATGCCTTCTGACTCTGCGGCTGCGCGTTCCTCTTTGGTTGCTGAAATGCAGCTCTCAATCGCGTATCGATTTGAGGAGCGGGCCACCCACCTTGTGCAGCGGCTATCGGATCGAAAGTTGCGTGGTACTCAGTACCAGGGCTGTGCGTAATTACGAATTACGATTTACGATTTACGAATTACGGGCGTTTTTGGCAATTTTTTCACGATTTAAGATTTACGAAATTTTGGCCCAAAATCGTAACGATTCGTAACAAATCGTAATAAATCGTGAAAGTGCGATTGAGGGAACAACTCAGGCGATTCTCGACCCCGAACAGCCTGACAGCTCGGATCGGCTTCTGTTGCTGACCGGGCCACTGCTATTGCAGTTCGAGCTTCTGTCATTCGCCCGCCCAGCAACAGCAGTGGCCCAGAGATTCAGAGAATGAGGCGATTATTATTGGGTTCCAACTTGCCTTGCTCCATAAGCGAGCCATAGGTCCTGGCACGATTATTTTTTTGTCGTACGGGGCTGGGCTGTAGAGACCTGGCGGGCTTATGGAGCAAATTTGTTGGAACTCAAAATACACTTCGTTGCGGTATATCAAAAAAATTTTAAAAACAACTCAGCTAAGGAATCGGGAGATTATTTTTCCAACCTGATAACACTTTTCGACGGAGAGTTTTACGGAGTTTTCGATTTGAACTTTGACAGATGTCTGTCTCCAAAAACAAGCGTTGAGAGAAAAAGTGGTATTTTTAAAGTTCTGTTTGAAACGTTTCAACAGAATTATATAGCTGCAAAGTCACCTACCTTTTAAAAAGGTTATTAAATATTGTAAAATTTAGAATTCAAGCAAATGCTAAATGCACAGACGGTGTTGCTCTCGTCCAACCATACGTCAATGAGAAAATCGCTCGTGAGGTAAACGCTGCCGTAAGGGTTTCTCAACTTCCTATTCGTCTGATTTTTCGTACTCCACCGACGTTGAAGGATATTTTAACATCTTCAAGGATTTACGAAAGCAGCTGCCGGGATAATACTTGTCGCTATTGTCAATCAGAGAAAATCTGCATGCTTCGTGGCACTGTCTACCTCGTCCGCTGCAGAGGATGTGGAGAACGCTATGTACGTGAGACTATGCGACCACTGAAGGCACGTTTGGATGAACATCGGAGGGCGTTCACAAATCCGCCCTCCTATCCTAACAGCGGTTTCTCGAAACATCGAACAACGAAACATAGCTGTGAGAACGCGCCTTTATTCGATGTATCTGTACTTCATCGGCACTTGATGCAGCCACTCGAAAGAAAGATTATGGAAGCGAGAGAAATTCAGCGCTTACGTCCTGAAAGCAACGCGATGGAAGAGCTCTGCGATTTGATGACATTGATCACTTGATACCGGGCCTATCCTCCTCGCCCCTCCCTTCCCTTGAGAATTCCCTTAGTAATTCTCATCCTTGAATGTGACTCGTCGGGGTAAGTCCTGCATGACCATATCTGTCGTATCCATTGACCTACTTTGACGACATTCAGCGCTCGCAACATCCTCGCTGAGAACCATTCTTGGATCTGTGGCCGTATTAATGAAAGTTTTCGAGCGGGAAGGGGCGTGACCGGGTAAGTAACGCACCTACCCGGTCACGCCCCTCTCTTTTTCGGCATGCACGGATATTTATCACTCGTAACATGGACATTTTTGTTGTGTACTTAACTTAGCTTAACTAGTACAACGCCAAAATGGTTTCCATAGTTCTGGTCCAAAGTCAGGGAAATCGAATCTACTCGCAAAAAACCAATTTATCCGTCCGTTTAGAGAATGCGAAAATCGGCTCAATTCTTCGTTTCTCATCAGAATCTAACTTATTGGTTTGAAGAATGAAGTTGATGTTTCTCGGACCAGAAAGTAAGATAATCTAATTAAGTGGATTAAGGATTGCAAAAATGGAATTAATCCGTTCAGGATTGCAAACATTGAATTTGCTGGTTTATCCAATCGCAAGAAATCGAAATATTGTAAAATACGAAATATGGAATTCGAGTTAATTAATTTATTAAAGTGAAAACTAAACTTGTTGGTTGGTCTTATATTAAAAAATTCCTGTCGGTAGCTCATTGATTTCGATACTCTCTCTATTTTGAGGGAATTCTAGCGATAAATAGAAAAAAGTGAATTTTTTTCAAAGAATGCTCTTCATATGTGACATGTTTAATGCATCCGACTCTCAAGAAAAAATTGAATTTCAAATCAAGAGAGTCTGGCCATCAAGCATAAAACAAATGAGGAAGAGAAGCGATCGGTTTAAAGGTTTAACCAAAACTACAGAGACAGAATTCAGCACGAGTTGACACATTGCGAGAACTACAGGAAGTGCCTTCCGAAATGTAAGTCATGTACAAATATGAGGTCGAATAGAGAAATAAAAGCAACACGAAACTCAATGAATGGAAGACGGAAACTGCGAAAGCTCATTGACGGGAAGATATTACCCGTCTTCAATCGACGGGTAGGCAGGAACCTACCTGTTTACCCGCCGGGTAGCCAGGAACCTACCGGTCTACACGCCGGGTAGCCAGGAACCTACCTGTCTACCCGCCGGGTAGCCAGGAACCTACCTGTCTACCCGCCGGGTAGCTAGGAACCTACCTGTATACCCGCCGGGTAACCAGGAACCTACCTGTCTACCCGCCGGGTAGCCAGGAACCTACCTGTCTACCAGCCAGGTAACCAGGAACCTTCCCGTCTACCCGTCGGGTAGCCGGGTAAATGGATGGCGGAAAACTCGTCCGACAGCGGGAAGGTTTTAACCTTCCCGGGTAGCTTTCTGAAGTTTCATTAATACGGCCACTGGTATGTATTGCTCATGTAACGGTATCATATCTCTGTAATGTGCGTGCATGTTATTGCATTTTTTGAAGGTCTGAAGAAGCCATTATTCGCGAAAATTAGCCAAAATAAAAAGTGGAAGAAGAAGAGTCTAGTACCATCAAAAAAGAAAGACAAATGCGAAATACAAAAGGAAGTAGGAGTAGGACTTTCCTTGTTCCCGAAACCAGCGATGTTTGTTTTCGAAACCAGCAAACGACTTCACCTTTTTGCATTTCAGAGTCCTAAACAACCTTCACCTCTCCGATGGCTGTCTCCACCCCAACAACCTTATATCTGTCGGAGAGACGCTTATAACTCCCATCAGAGTAACTCTGGCAGACTGGGGCGTCGACAAAAGGTTGATCGGCCCACCATGAGTCACCGCTGGCCAACGCATCGATATTCGGCGGGGCCGTGGTCAATGTCGAACCATTGCGCAGCTAGCGTTTTCGCGCTCTATATAAAGGGGAAGTATATGACGCATTTTTCAGGCATGCTTCTAATAACAAGAGTGCAGCCGGTTCAATTCCCCAGTTCGCGGCACATTGGTCCCGCCCAGCATCTGGAGGCCCTGCCCATCCGATGGCGGCCCCCAGTGGGTGCTGGGTGACCGCGACGCATGTCCGTGCAAAGTAGTCCCTCACAGTTCTGCAAGATGTGATCTGCTGCCAAATAGGCGACGCATCGAAATGTCAACAGCCCGAAAATAGGCGGACGTCGCTGGGCAACGGGCAGGTCTCAGGCTGACAATATGCGCGATTTGAGTTGACAGGGAGCGGTTCACAAAATGACAACTTATCAACCCGTTATCGACGCCCCAGTTTGCCTGAGACCGCTTCGCATATATAGAGGACAGACTCGATTTCTGCATCAAAAGTGGTTTGAAAATGTATATCTCATTTGGAGGGGCCCTCTTACACAAGTATCTTTCTCTTAACAGATAGATTAAGACTCTCGAGCCGACAATTTTTTTCCATCTCAGTGTTTCTCGCCTTGGCTTCCATTATGATCTGTTTGGTAGAGCGATGACTTTTTTCATTTTCGTATTCAAAAGTAAGGCGAATCGAGGCACAGGTTTGGTGCTTGATCAAGCTTGAAATTTCACTTTTGTGTTGAAAACGTCTTCAAGTACTGCACAAAACAGTGTTTTTTTTAAATCCCAACCTCAAACTTCCTTCCTTGTGAGAACACCTCAGCACCTCAGTGATCACTGATGTGTTTCCACATCGAATGAGGTTTGGCCTATGTGTGTGCTTGTCACTCACTATCAGTTACGAATTACGAATTACGATTTACGAATTACGAGGAATTTGAGAAATTACGTTTTACGATTTACGAAATTTGAAAATTCAGTTACGCACAGCCCTGCTCAGTACCTCCGAGCTCATCGACATTCAATTACACGATTTCGGCGTTGTTCACTGTGCCGTGGCGTGAAAATTACGGGGCATCCTGAATAGAAAAGTTCAAGTCTTCTAGTCTATGCTTTTCACTTATAGTATCATTTCTTATGTACCCTGTGGACGCACTGCGAACTAGTAGCTTGACCTTATCTACCACCTCAATAGAATTCACGTTTAGCACCCGTACCAATTCACGCATGCAACTGTCATCATGATCCGCCTGTACTACCTGCTCTCTTAGCGCATCATGTAGCGCCATGTGCAGTAGGTCAGCGATCCTAGATGCTTGCCTTATTCTAGCCTATCCAGTTCTCCCTCAATCGCAGTACATTCTCTATCAAGAAGTCTTTGCGCATGTTCGAAAAACTGATTACTGTCTATTGTCGGGTTGTCCACTATAACCTGCGTCAAAGCGCCAGGTAAGTCTTGCAGTGCTGCAATTTTGTCTGCTATAGTCAAGTGCGACAATTTTACCTGGAGTGCACTCTTCTGAGCGATCTCTCGCACTGTTCCCACCAATATATCGATCGATGCCTTCATGGAAGCGACCTGATCCGAAGGTGTCGGCTCGTCCAGAATCATGCGTTCCAGCTCCATGGCTTCCGCATTCGCCAGTGAATTATCCGTTGCCATATCGGTTTATCTGTAATAAATGTGCTTTGCTTGCTGTTGTTTACACTCTATGCGCAACGTCAATGCGAAATGTGCACAACAGTCAATGGCACCCAGAAAATAATCGATACTTCCAGGTCTGGCTTTCCAGTTTCTTACGTGTGCTTTCCGGCTGATGTTCCCGTTCCCCTACCAAACAGAGCGTTTTTCGGCAGAACTCACAGTCACAGCACAATTTCAGAAGCCAATAATCAGAGCATAGCTTTCAACGTGTTACGAGTGCTTTTTGGCTGCTGTTCCCGTTCTCCGTTCCTGCAAAATCAAACTAATGCTTCATGGAAGAACCAGCAGTCCGGGTACTACTTCAGAGAAAACTCGATACCCTCTGGTTTCACCCTGAGGAGTATCTACCACCAAATCAAGAAGGACTGGGCACGAACGACCCTCCTTCTTGTTTGAGGTTTGTTTCTCTGCCTTTTGTTTTTACGGCAGGCCCACGCCTATCCGGTTTTTTCTCCGGTATCCAGGCGGATTCTTCCCCTCTTGCTTCGGTTCGGTGTCTATGTAAGGGGTAGCCGGCGTCTCTCGTGCGTTGGGGTTAGAGAGTCAGAGTGCTAGAGAGAGAGAGAAATCGATTTGTTAGAAACAAACAAGATCCCCTGAGCGGGGCAGCCGAGCGAGAGCGCGGGAATGCGCGAAACTTCAAAAAATACCGAAACAAGGGATTCAGGCGGGACCTGTGATCAAGGATGACAAATTCAAATGAGATTCATGAGTAGAGATAAAATCGATTATCGTAACAGCATTAAAGCAACGAATTAAGGTGAGCTATTTATAAAGATCACTCTTCTTTCTTCACATATGATCTTTAATTCATAGTTGTTGATGAAAAGCTTCGACTGCAACTATGAATTATTGCGAACACAAACTGCATATCTATCAATAAATTGAATTCTGTAAGTGTTTGCCTTGAAAAGCGGAGAAGAAGATATGACAAACCAGGAGAGGATCGTGTATTATTTTTCTCCTGAAAATCGACAGAACATGCACTTAGTTTTTTTTCGTGTCCGGTTTAGGCACCCCCTAAGGTTAACCGGGACGCACGCCCAGCCCTGCCCGTGACCCTATGGTACCCACAGGCGGGCAATTGGTCCTCTCGCACAAGATGAAGCAATGCCTTCAAACATCTGAACACACCTATCACGAACTGGTTACAGATCGCTCAAAACTGAACAAGACGGAAGATAGCAGCTTCGCCAAGCAACCACAATGCAACTTATGTGCCTCCACAAAACAGGAGACGTGCGCCCGTTTCTGAGACGATCGCCGGCTGACAACGGGCAATAAAGTAACAAAGTAAAACCGACATTTTTCGCGAGTAAGCCGGCGAAGAGCTTGCACCTTTCCTTTTTCCATCGCCCAAAGCCGTGATTATCACTGCGTCAGCCTGATCCCACATGGTATCAAATTGTGAGTAGCTTGGCCTAAGCTGTTCATCTCAAACTCCAAATTGCAATTGACATTATATCTCACTTATCTAGGGAATGGCCGTTACTTCTGGCTCCTCACAAGACTATCCATCTGAGGCTGGATAAATCTCAGGTGATTTCCAATTATTTCGTGGAAGGAAACATCGTTGCTCCGACGAGGTCAGTGAGAGATTTGGGCTTCTCGTATGATCACAAGCTGGACTTCTCCGGTCATATTCAGAATATCCTAAGCAAGGTCCACCTTCGTACATTTCACTTGTTCAAGGCACTTTCTACAGCCAACACCGACGTCCTTCTGAGAGCATATAAAACCTATATTCGGGAGTTAGTGGAGTGTGAAACAGGTGTTTCCAACTCTTGTAATAGAAGAGATATCCTAAAGCTCGAAAAATGCCAGATTAGCTTCACTAGAGAGCTGTTGATCAGGAAGAATGGGTTTCTGTATAACAGAATCCCGAGATCCCATTTTCGGAATGGGTATTTCAACCTGCCTACGTTAGAATCAAGAAGGGAAGTTTTTGATGCTTGTATGGTCTACAAATTGATAAACGGAAGAATCAAGATTGGTTTCCAACAGTTTTTCTATCTTGGTCTCCGGAGCATTGACAACCCAGCACGTGGCTAATAATTTGAAGGAGTTTTTTTTCCATTTAGCATCTCCTTGTTGCGTTTCACGTGCTCTTTTTGCAGTATCGCAGGATTATTGTAATTTTGTTTCCTTTTTTTATATGTCCTAATAAATCTAGTCTAATCTAATGAAAAAGTATAACTGGAATGTAGGTATGGAGCTTCGGGAAGGATGGCTCATTCTCGTCACGGCTCTTTAAATTTCTAGATTTTCACTTCAATTTTCTTATATCTTCCCAACCGGTGGTGCTGTTTTCCTAAAATCTAGCCCAGGCAGATCGTCAACTGCTGACCCCTGGAGAAGAACGGTGTGTGAATGAAGACACACCGCTCTCCACTTCTTTTATATCCCTACTCTTTATCAATTGGTTATCAGTAATTTTGTTTACGAGAGCCATCCTTCCCGAAGCTCCGTACCTACATTCGTATAACTATAAGTAAAAGCTTGAGACAGAAAGTTGCGGTAGCTTCAACTGATACATATCGCAGGGTCGGTTGCAGGCTCAGGCATACGGTGTGACAATCACAGAGGGGGCCGCAGCCTTGGGCGCCGGGTAGGGGGGAGGGGCCGCAGGCCCCTTGTCCGTCATCATGCAAAAACAATTCACTCCTACAGTACCTAAAAGATTTTTTTGCAAAAACGAAGAACCGCGACATTTTTGTGAGCACAAAGCGCCGAATAGCTAAGATTTTTTAGTGATCTGATTTCAATTTTGGTGTCATTTTTGAGCAGCTTTCAACGAGTATCGTACAATATTGATACGAAATGTTTTTCGAGCTGTTCCAGGTTGGTAAGTGAGCATACTACTTAGTTAGTCCTTCCAGCAGCCAAGCGGCCGATGAGGAATGTGTCAGACGGGGTGCCGAAAAATCGGAAAACCGTTGCCTGGACTTGGACGTTTGGAGAGGTCGGAAAAATAATTTTCCCGGATCGGGCTGCTGTAGTGTTTCTTTCAAAGAGAACCATAAAAAAAACTGTCGGTCGAGTCCAGGGTCGATCCGACTATTTTGAGAGGACAACGACCGGTGTGACTTGACCTATAACGTCCGCTTTCGCTGAAAAATCGTTTGGAAGCATTCCTCAGTAGTAGCTTGACCCAATTTGGTTCACACAAAGGGTTAAAGTCACAACGTCGGTGGGAGGGGGCCGCACCAATTCCCAAGCTGGATGGGAGCCGCACCTCTCACGGACCGATGACATGCGAAATCATGAAAATGAATCATGCGAAATCTCAAATGCGAGGTCAAACTCAAACCAAGCAAGTACTGTAAATTTAGGTCTTGAAGGGAACGGAGTGGCTTGTTTGCACTGCATTGTCCTAAAGTCCATAGAAATAACCAGTCAAAAGTCTCAAACTACTTATTCTATAGATGCGCTAGGTGGTTAGAATTACTACCTTCTAGCGTTCTAGAGTCATTCAATAGTAAAGTTTTCTGTAGCAGGCTGAGAGAAATTTATATGCTTTCAGTTCTCAGAATCCAGAACTTGTAGAGGCCCTTTGCAATGTTAACGACTGCTTGGCTAAACCTTACCGTTGGATGGAAAGCGGCTTTCCGTGATCCTACCTTATGACACTTCGTGGATTTTCCTGATTTTTAGCCCTGTATGGCTTGTGTTGATATGTGCCTTTTGTATTTATCGAAGTATGATTCTTTGGTGCCGGCCAAACTGATTTAAACGTGTTTCTGATGAATTCAAGGTCTGCTATTGTTCAAGTAGGATATTTGTGAGCCATGGTTTGAATAGCTAATTGTTCCCTCCGCAGTCCATTATCCTTCCAGCAGCCAATCCTATGCGGGCATTCCAAAACCATTACATTCAATTCTATCCTTATCCAAAAGATGCCTCAGCAACAGTTTCAATGGTTGAATTTCGAAGCAGGTCTATGTCAGAGCCCTTTTCAGCAGTGCTGTGCTTGCTTCTGTGCGATGAATGAGGTTATCGTTCATGTTCTCGTGTCCCGTCAATCCGCCATGACTATTTTTGACCATTGTGATAGCTTATACTGTAGACACCCCCGAGTCAGTGCCATGAGTTCGTATTTAGATCAAAGAGTTGCCCCCGCATCCGCTAGTGAATGGTCTCCTACCAGTTGCGCTGGATCTCGGTAGGGTTATCCTACAGAGAGCTACTCAAAGGTCAAAATGTGATCAAACCCCCTGCTTGGGCGGAAGTGATGTTAACGAGAGTGTCAACGAAAGCTCTCATTCATGCTGCTTGAAGAGTAACAGAAAAATAATTCTGGATTGCTCTATTTGTTTCTATTTATTTTCTCAATTAGCCACCCCTTTTAGAACCCCACAAACTGTTGGCTGCTACGGATCTTACTCAATACAATGTTTTCTCTAAGTGAATGTCCGCTGATATTCAACGAGCTTATAATCAAAACGTCAGATCTTTCAAATAGAGGCACTGTTTTCGTTGGCGAGAAGCTTAGTTTGCTTTAAGCTTCTTTTTTTAGTCAATCTGGATGTATATTAATTACTTTTATGTTTCTGTTCTCGATACTGCAATTGTTTGATTTGTTTGCCATACATACTGTTTTTTTTCGACGCACCTTAGCGTGCATTCTAATAAATAAATAAATAAATAAATAAATAAATAAATAAATAAATAAATAAATAAATAAATAAATAAATAAAAGACATACGAACTACCGCAATCTACATTTCATTTCTGCGTGGATTCAAAAGGGCCACTCAACTTCATGAAATATGCACAAAATCATGAATTAATCATTTGTCTCAATACGTTGTAGAAAAGTGTTTCGCAGGAAATGATGGGTAAAAAGTGAAAAACATAAAAATCACAAGCTGTCATCACGCACATTGCAGCACAGCGGACTGGTTGAAATTCTCGCACATTTATACTTGTGACGTTATTTTTAAATGAGTCGCGGACTATGCGTATGCTCTATTTCTTGTTGCAGCACATTCTAATGATGAAGCAACAAAGGGCATTGCAATGAGCACTTCAAGCCATTAGTTATTAGAAAATCGCCGCAACACTTCCAGCGCTATATCATGAGTGGAGAGAGAAATGTTAACATACAAAAGTAGGAAGGGTAGTTGCACAAAGAATCGACTTTTCACGAAACATTTTGAAATGGGGTACAGGGTCAAGCCTACACTGGGATCGTCCCAGTGTGGGAAGAGGGGGGGGGGGGGGGCGCAGTCTGGCAGTGCGCGGAGTGGGGACCGAAGAATTAGGCCGAGTGTGAGTAAAACTCATGAGCCGCTCCGCTCAGATGGATGTTTTGTTCTCTCAACTTCTTTTACAAATTTCAAGTTTGAATTTGCTTTCATTTCCATTTTCCTTGTTTTATTTTTTTACCCCTGAAATGTGGACACTCAAATCAAAAATTTCATTAAAAAATTCTGTTGAAGTGTAAGTAGCCATGAATTTTTCATGTGATCGTTAAAATATTGAAGTGAAGCAATAAAGATAACTTGCAACCATAGGGAGTGCAAGCACAAGAAATCGCGTATCCCCAGAAGAGAGTTTCTCCCGTGTTTCTGTAGTCATTTTGTTTCTTTTGTAGGTACACCTGCCAGACTCGAAATTTTTCACATCGTGTAAAGATGCTCCTTAAGGGGTCTGCAGAGTCCAAGTTGCGACGTTGCTCGCAGCGACGAACAACGCTGGGTGATGCAATATCGATCACTTTCAGCGACGGGGCGACCGACGCGGCGTGAAGGGCGACGAGGGGGCACCGCAGAGTGTATTGACGCTGCGACGGCCCTGCATCACTGCCAGCGAGCGGCAACCGACGCCGCGACGATAATGTTTCGAAACATTTTTGTCGACGCGTCAAGGCTGACGCTCGGCGACCACTCGCCGGTCTCTGCAACTCTGCAGACCCCTTTACTACCAGGGTCTGATACGAAAATGTACCATTCGGAGGTTGCCAAGGTTGACATGAAGTAGTTTTCTTAGCTATACAAAAATCGAACATTTTGCAGCACTTGGAGACCAACTTCTTTCAAGCAAATTTTCAAGATACAAGCAAGTTTTCGGCCTCGTAATTGCCAAGTATGGGGGGATTTTTAGGCAGATTTGGTCCAAGGTTCGGCGCATGTTGTGAATATCCACACCGGGGGGAAGGGGTCTGAGCTGCGCAAAGGGTGTAGCGAGGCTCCGTCCATAGCAGACGACCAGCGGCAAAGCATCAAGGCGTCGTAGCATCTTGCGCCAGCCGTCGCATGACGCCCGACGGCTGGCGCATTCAACGTGTCCGAGGACGGCACGTGGTTAACTATGGTATCAATAATATTAATGACAACCGTTACGGTCACTATGCCTCCACCGTCAGCAACTGGCCGACTGCAGTGGTCGCTGGGGAGTGAGATCAATAACAAATGCTGAGGATACAAACCCCCAGTGTCATATTACGCTCACTTGACGCTAGGACGTCTGCTATGGACGGAGCCTGACCTCTACCGGGAGACCAGGTGAACTATCCTGAGATCAGGAAGGTCATTGAGGCTCAACAACGACCAGCTGCGCGAGCAGGTGAAAGGCGATCCGAGCCAAATCACACGGGAGATGAGCAGCAGACTTGGCTGCGCTCAATCAACTGTCGTTCGTCACTTGGCTGCACTTAGAAAGGTTTCCAAGCTCGAGGCTTGGGTCCCCCACTCTTTGAACGTGAGCGACAAACACCGCCGTCGGGAGACATGCACTGAACTGCTCTCTAGATAGCGCACTTCTGCTTGGCTCGACGGCATTGTCACAGGAGACGAAAAGTGGTGTCTGTACGTCAACACATCGCGTAAAAGGACGTGGACAGACTTTTGGACAACTAGCGCGGACCACGCCCAAGCCGGAAAAGAAGCGGAAGCTGATGCTCTGCGTTTGGTGGGACATTCTTGGACCAATTCACTGGGAGCTGCTTCCACAGAACACCACAGTGGCCGCCGACGTCTAGTGCTCACAGCTGGTACGTTTCTGTATTACTCCGGTGATGAGCGGCATCATCAAGGCGTTGGATTCATGCTAAGCAGGGACGCAGCTAGAAGCGTGATAACGTTTGAGCCGATTTCTGGCAGGATTGCTGTCCTAGTCTCGAGCGGAACGATAAAAACTCATTTTGTGTCTGTCTATGCGCCCACGGAGCCGAGTTCTGACATCAACAAAGACGCATTCTACGCACAACTCCAAGATGTTCTGGATTCGATCCCGATAACCGATGTTACCATTGTAGCGGGCGATTTCAACGCAAGAGTCGGAACTGTTAGAACCGGATGGGAAGGAGTGCTGGGAAAGTTCAGCGTCGGTGAAATGAACGATAACGGTTTACGTCTGCTTTCGTTTGCAGCGTTCGACGGGCTTACGATTGGAAACAGTCTATTTCAACATCCCTGGAAACATCAGTTAACATGGAGGAGTTCGACCGGACATGATATAGCCACCTTGGATTACGTGCTGGTGAACTCTCATTTCAGGTCTTCACTCAAAGATGTGCGAGCCATAAGAGGACCTGACTGTGGATCGGACCACTATCTCCTGCGCGCTGTAATGAAGCTTCGTTTACGGCGACCTAGGCGTGTGGTGCCTCCTAAAAAGAAACTGGACTGGTCCCACTTGCTGACTCCTGGAACAAGAGAAGCGTTTCAAATCGCGCTGTCAAATCACTTTGCAGTGCTTGAAGATGCATTGTCCGTAGACGAACATGAGGAGCAAACAGTTGATGTCGTTCTGCAATGTGCAGAGCCTCTCTGCCCTGTTATTCGCCGGCGAACACAGTCATGGATATCGGACGAGTCTCTCCGTCTCGTGGATGAGCGGAAACGAGTGAAGCTATCCGACTTCAGACGTTATCGGCAACTATGTCAAGAGCTTCGTCGTAAGTTGAAAGAGGAGAGAGAGTCGTACTGGAACAAGATGGCCGACGAACTGGAGGAGGCGACTGGAAGAAATAACTATCGCACATTGTACGGTACACTGAACCGTCTCAGAAAGAAGACCAATCCGGCTAGCGATTGCATCAGGAATACGGACGGGTTCTTTGTGCGTTCTGAAGATGAGCGCCTGGTACTGTGGAAGCAGTTCTTCAGCGAGCTCTACAGTCACGATGCACCACGAGGCCCGCTTGACGAACCGCTACCAGTTGAAGTGATACAGGAGGCGATGCTTGACTTGGAACCCACTCTGGACGAAGTGAGAGCAGCGATTCAGCGTCTCAAAAACTGAAAGGCGCCTGGTGTGAACAACGTTACTGCTGACGCGATCAAGGCAGGTGGTGATGTACTACAACGACGGTTACATCAGCTGATCCTCCTCGTATGGCAGTCAGAAAACGTCCCATCTACCTGGAAGAAGGCTATCGTTGTGCCCATTCACAAAAAGGGTGATGCCAGGGACTGTGAAAACTATCGCGTAATCAGTCTGTTATCAATCGTTGGTAAAGTCTTCACGAGGATAATCCAGTCCAGACTTCAACGCCATCGGGAGCATACCAGTCGCGAGGAACAGGCAGGATTTCGGCCTGGTCGAGCTGAAGCGATCAAATATTCGCACTTCGTCAACTTTTGGAGGAAACGATCCGCTGTGGAATGCGGGTTGTTATTACCTTCATCGACTTCAAGTCGGCCTTTGACTGCGTACACTGGCCTGCCTTGTGGAGAACATTGGAGTGCGAACACGTTCCGGACAAAATTGTGAAGCTCCTGCAGGGAACATACAGTGGTTCAACTAGCTGCATCCGCGTCGGGGAAAAGCTGTCCGAAGAATTTGCGGTCAATGCAGGAGTCCGGCAAGGAGATGTGATTTCGCCGCTGCTATTCAACACTGTGGTCGACGCCATTATGAGAAAGGTTTTCAAAGATAGAAGAGGGGTCCAATATGGCGATAACGAATTCCTCACAGACTTGATGTTCGCGGACGACAGCGCTGTGTTCACCGATACTGATATGGAAGCTACGAATTTGATGAAGGATATAGCAGATATCGCGGATTCGTACGGTCTACGGATAAACAAGGACAAGACCAAAGTCATGACGTCAGACGGTTCACGTGATTCTGTGTTCTTCGAAGGAGCTGAGCTCCAGCAAGTTGAGGAGTTCAAGTACCTAGGATCGGTGGTGAAACAGCGCAAGGTAGTGGCCACAACTGAGATACAGTGCAGGATCGGGCAGGCGTGTGCTGCCTTTGCTTCACTAGGCTGGTGTCTGTGGAAAAAGGGCAATGTGTCAATCAAGATCGAAGTGCGGATCTTCCGATCGCTTATAATGTCGATTCTATTGTACGGCTCGGAGTCGTGGACCTTGCTCAAGTCGGATCTCAGCAAGCTAGAGGTTTTCCAAATGCGGTGTTAGCGGCAAATTCTTGGAACAACGTTAAGAGATCGCATACGCAACGACGTTATACGAGACAGCTGCGACCATCAACCGACAATCGAGGAGCAAATCCGAACGAAGAGGTTGCGCTAGTTTGGACACGTATGCAGAATGGAAGCCAGTCGACTACCGCACAGCTTGCTATGGAGAAAACGCCCAAAACCATGGAAGGTCGAGAGAACTGCCCCGAAGAAGACGTGGTTGAAGCAAGTCGAAACTGATCTGAAAACTCAACGGTGGAGTGTCGTTAACGCTAAAATATTTGCGGCTAATCGTTCTGAATGGAAGCGTGTCGTTCAGGCCACTGGAGCTCCTATGGAACCTACAGCAGTGTGCTGGTTGAGAGGTCATCCCGCTCCGCCAGCCGCCAGCTAATGGGATGAGTGAGTGAGTGAGTGATGTTAAAGGCAGTGTTCACGATGAAAAAAAGTTTTTGAAATTCCACTAGGATTGGGTAGTGGAGAGACACTCTGTAACGTTAACGTCGAAAGAACGCATGAAAACGAGCCAGGAAGAGCCCCTAAAGAACCCGAAGTTGCAACTTCGAGCGCATTGAAAACCCCAAAAGCGCATCACACGCCCACCGACGTGAACAAATAAATGCTCGAGATCGTGAGATGAGCGATGATTTTCAATCATTAGCCCGTTCTTCCCTTCATTCTCAGCTTCTCTCTTTACTCAGGTCAGCTCGCATAGATCGGCTGCAAAAGACGGAAGTTACAAGCCTCGGACAACTCGTCCACCATGTTTCCATAGCTCAATCTTTGAGGGACCATACCTGCGTTAACAGAAGGTCTTGTATAATTTCAGAGACAGCATTGGAATCAGCATGAGGCCGTTTTCAAGATAGGCGGAAAAACAGAAAAACGATTTTCATCGTGAACACTGCCTTTAACACAACCCGCCGCCGCCACCGCACTGCTACCCGTGCCGACTGTAAATGGCACCATTCCTTCCGAAAAGTGCCGTTGACATTCAAGATAGCTAAAACTATCACGCTTTGGTCCTCAGCGCCCAAAATAACGCCCTGGATGAACTGTCAGGGGAACTTCTGGAGTCCCATACGCATGGTCCATCCATGTAGCTCCTTTCCGTACACCTCCTAAACCATGAATCGAAATAAGTTATGCACAGGATCTGTTCAGTTTTCGTACCTTACAATTGTTGCGGATGCTAGACATGAATTTTAAGTTCGATGCAATGTTTCCAGCTTTCTCCAAGCTAAGGTAGGTGCATGCGTAATCGCGAGTCGCGTCATCGACCAATACGGGCAAGATCAATGTATGGCGTCAAGAGCGATCGTGCTGTCGTCGGTCAGCACCGAGGCAGACACTTACGGACAGGACGATACAGATTGATTCGAAGCGAAATCCACACGCACGCAAGAAAACCAAGTGAATTGGATTCAAAACAGGGTTTTGTTGTTAAGGGCATTGTTCGCGCACAAAACATCTTTTCATTTTTCAGGCTCAATTACATGAAAGAGCCCGGTAGACCACGCTGGGAAACTTTGGCGCCTCAAAAACGTAGGGTTATGAGGTTGGGAGGGGTTAAAGATGAGGATCCGCCACCAGTTCTCACCAGTCATCGAGCACTTTTTCATAGAGTGATGATGCTACCCTCAAACAACATGGAAAACAGTTACGGCACAAACTCCACATGTCGAAATATAGTTGACCGCAGAGTTAAAAGGACATTGTACGGTTGCGTATTGCACGAAAACTACGGTAGAATCTGGCACTTTGCCAGATTTCGTCATCGATCGGCGCCACAGCTGGTATTCTCGTGAGCACAAAGACGACGGTTGGCGCCGATCGATGACGAAATCTGGCAAAGTGCCAGATTCTACCGTAGTTTTAGTGCGAGCCCGCAACCGCACCATGTCCTTTTAACATTGCGGTCAACTGTACTTCGAAAATGACAGTGACGAGGCCTCCAAAGGCAGAAAAACGTCAAAAACCATTTTGGCGCGAAATTCAAATTCATATTTGCAATGTGTTCCTATTGACTTTTCTCTACAAATGAACTTTTTATGGGCCCCATTCGACATTTTCGTTCACTAGAGAGGCCAAGCTACACAAAAACATGAAAAAATAAACTTTCCACTTTTCTTGACTTTCCACAGTGAAATGATAGGTGAGAAGGATCCTAGGTTCCCAGTGTCGAAAGAAAGGTGGAAGACGAGCCAGGAGCGGCAAAATAACGGCTGCAAACAAGCGTTTTGGTGCCCCAGACACGCCTGGTGCCCCAGATCCGCCCCTCGGAATGAACAAGTGAAGACTCAGATTACAATAATGATCAAGTCAAGGAAGTGCTGATAAGTGAGCTGATCGCTTCATTGCACTGATAGGTATCATCCTTCATAGCGGTCAATTCCTCCAAGCTCAAAAATCAACGTAAAAAAGAGAGGGCCTATTTTGGCTAAAAAACGCGTCTTTCGTGTCCTTTTTAAGCATGCCTTGCTATATAGGGCACCAGACCTTCCGTAAACAGTGGAGATATCGGAAGCGAAACTTATCGTCAACACTGCCTTTAAGGTACCGTGAGCTAACATATTTTCCCCCAAAAAGCCGAAAACGAACATCACACTCGTTATGAGTGCCTCAAATAACGCCACAATCAGACTTCTGAGATAGGTGGGTGGAAGCGGCAGTTTCTTTTTTCTGAATTAATGCTTCTTAAAACATCATTCAAGCAGGCTTCATGCATGGTATTGCTATTTTTTGCTCTATTTGTTGTTCTATTTGTGTATCTATTTGTTGCTAATGGCTCATTAGTTGCAATGACAATGAGAAGTTCTTTATAAAATTCTCGAAATTTTTAGCAAAGGCTCATTCGTAGCAGGTCGCTTCGACTAGTCGCGGCACTGCCACCAGTTACAAAACACATCGCGCCAACAGATCTTGCACTGAGTCGCGACGCTTTGGAACAGTTTGCAGTTTCAGTCGCGTTCGCCGAGAGACTGGGGTATTTCATAGCTGGTCGAAGCGACTAGTCCGCAATCTTTCGTCACAACCTTGCGTATGTGGCGCGAAATTGCAGACGTCACAGCTCACTCGCATAATGTGAAAGGGAAAAACGAGTATTTGCCATACATTTACGATGAGAAAGATGGGAAAATGTAATGAGGCTACCGAAAAATTTAATTTCGCGCCGGCTTCGAGCAACTACTAACTTTAGCTTTAGTTTTATGTTGCTGTTCAAGCAAATTCCACCCCATCCTCTGTTGGAACCATTTCTTTGTTTGCAAACTGTGCAAAACTCTTTTATCCGGAAGGTAAGGGCAACAATGTCAAAAAAGTAAGTAGGAATCCCGAGAAGAAAAGCTTTTTTTTTCATTCCTGGGGCTTCGTCCGCAATTGTCCGTCGAGTTCACGCGAAATTACGCCCGCCCGAGCGTTTTGAAATCGCTAGACGAAACTATTTCAAGTCGCGGCACGGAGCGATTTCAGATCGCGACAGGTCGAAGCGACCAGCTATGAATGAGCCTTAAGGTCTTTAATGCGGTCGTCCTAACTTCTTAGTACATTTGATTCCTACATTCCTCAACTTTATGCTTAATCCATTCTCTAAAAGAAACTCATAGCAATCTAAACTCTGATGCGCATTTATTATTTAACGCGTGCAAGACAACTCAGTTTCCCTTCGAGAATTTGTTCATTGGTCAGCTGTATTGTTCAGAGTGTGCGTTCCCAGCGTACTTTTGCCCCTCCCCACCCCACCCCATTTTTCATCCCCGTCGGCGTCGAATTCTCCTTGGCGTCGCGCCATCAACCCCCCACTTGCCCCGCTGGCCCATTCTGCTCACTACCGCTACGGCCCGATCGTAACGGCAATTCATGCAAAAAGTGCGGCGCGCGATCGTTTTCCATACACGCACACACTCGGCAAATACAATCCATTGAAAACGATAGCCAATAAATGCCTGTCATACGCTCCAATTCGATTAGCCATATGAAGTCGTTGCGGTCGGCGGTTTCGTTCCTGATCCTAATCTTTCTATCAATAGATACAACTGCCTGAAGTGGCGGCAGGGTCAAACGGGAATATTATTCTGCCACCGCTGCTCCGGTGATATGCAGCGTAAGCGATGATTTTCGTTACCGAGTTTTTCACATAAAACAATGAGTTGGCCTCCAAGTGTTACCAAAATTACGAAGGAACGGCGAGAAACGCATTAAAACGTATTTCAGTGACATTATTCTATAACATGGACTAGTTGTCCGGTTGGATGAACATGTTCATGGTGGTTGTCACCGGTTAAAAATTAGGTCAATCGAAAATATACGAATATTTTATGCAATGTAGGATTAGTTAGGGTCCTAAGGAAAGAACGGAGCATTAGAGCGTAGGGAAATGCAGAGGAAGTGTCCACAGAAGGTGTCACAACAAACAGTTCCTCTGATACTTAAGAGGTGGGGTGATACTTAAGGATTTCGTGTACTTCTGGTGCGTTTTTCGCAATTTCTACGTCATCTTAGTTCTACCCGGTGGCCACTTAACCAATATAGCCAATAATATCAAAATTGAAGAATATCTGAACACTGTCTTTGAAGGCAGCATACACGCTCGTAAACGTGATTGGGATAACTACGGAAATAGAATGGTATGGCCCAGATTACAACGCCTACGCATTTCGAAGCGTCAAAAACGACCCACACTGCCGTTACAGGAGTAGCAAATTTGGCCCCGCCCGTATTTTCACCCTCCCCTCTGTACTTCCATTTCCCTCTCATCTTCGCTGTCAGTGACGTGTGTGGCTCACTTGTTAGGCAATCCACCAACAGTACCGACGGTGAAGAGGAACCAGCAACTTTGCGTTGCAGGAAAAGGGCAGATACAGGGGGTCTGAAAATACGGGTGGGGCCAAATTTGCTACTCCTGTAACGGCATTGTGGGTCGTTTTTGACGCTGCAAAATGCGTAAGCGTTGTAATCTCAGCCGTACCATTCTATTTCCGTAGTTATCCCAATCACGTTTACGAGCGTGTATGCTACCTTTAGAGGCAGCATACACGCTGGTAAACGTGGTTGAGATATTACGAAAATAGAATGGCATGGCCCAGAACACAACGCCTACGCTTTCGAAGCGCCAAAAACCACCCACAATGCCGCTACGCGATTAAGAAGTTGGCTCCGTCGTATTTTTCCCCTTCTGTATTTGCGTCCACCCCCAAAACAGAGGTTCTGGGTCATTCCCACCTTCGCCGATGTGTGTGGTTTGCTTATTGTACTTATTGTACCACCCACAAACGTCGCTGACGCGGGAGAGAGGCTGTCTACACAACGAGGGAAGAGTGTTCCCGGTTCCAGCAGTTGGAAACGTCACGCCACTCAATGCGAACGAAGTGGTCCCGAGTGGAATAATGGCAGCAAAAGGCGGGACAACTCCGCCCTCGGTGTGTAGAGAGCCCCTGTCCCGCTGACGCTGGGAATGACCCAGAAACCCTATTTTGGAGTAGGAGGAAAATACCGGGGGCGGGCAGATACAGGATGCGATTCAGAGATTTGCTATCGGTTTTCAATTTTTTTATAGCTTAGGTTTGGCTATGGTGGGTAAAAAAGTTGAAAGTGAAGAAGATTCACAGGGTCATGGTAGGTGTAGTCATGGTGGTGGCACTCTTTCCAGACGAGCAAAACGTGATTCCAACCAAGGTTACCTGTGGAGAAGCTAGCAAACGGATGTAAAGGAGAAAAGAACTCATGATGAGCTCGAAAAACTGTTTCTGCTACGATGTTTCTTATTGAGCCCCAGCTATTTTCACAAAGGTTCGAACATTGTGCTATAGAAGAGAAGAGCTGCCGAAGGACCACGACTTCCGTAGGCAAGTCTCGGATAGATTAATACATTGAACATAAGAAAGTTTTGAAAATCGTCCTTGTGGCGGAGAAATGTTTTCGGAAAGCGTGCCCCATCGATGGGACACGTGGTCGTAAATGGGTTGATTCCCCTCCCCATAATGTGCGCTTAGGCTTCTATCCGCTTACCTAACTGTAGCAGAAATACATTTTACATTTTCTCAAAGCTCCTCATTTGAGTAGTTGAGAGATGATGTTGGGATTGGAGACATATACAATTATTTCTGCTCATAATTGCAGATGCGTGGTTCTGCATCCCAAAAACGGTGGAGGGTTTGTGTGTACAGTAACATCGAAAATTGTAGTCATGTCAACGGACTCCGTGTGAGTGGTCTCTGCCGCCCTCTCGACGTAACACTCGTTCGCGGAGGTTGAGGCAGTGGACCAAAAGTCAAGCCGATGGATGTTAGCGAAGGCGAAAGTCCAATTTGTCTTTTTTTGCTTTTTGTGGCATAATATGCATTATGCGCAATGAATTCTCCCTCACGGCAAATTCACTCCTCATTTCTGACATACTGATAGGATTAACGGGTAACTGCACTCTAGCCTTAGACAAATAGCAATCCGTTCACTTTTTTTCCTTTTGACGTCTACTCTTCAGTTTCTGAGACGACCGGATGGAACCTTTTTTTGTGGTACTCTACACATAAGAGATGTATTTCAAATAGATGTGCTCTTCCAGAAGAAAAAAACGTTTATTTGAATGAAGGTGCGAAACGTTCTCCGATTTCCTCTGAAAGTTGGAACCACGGCTGTGTGCAATCGATCCGTTTTCGCAATTCCAGACACTTTCAAACAAATAACCGCACTTTTTCCTCTAGAAGTGCACCTCTAACGCAGTGCCTTTCGTATCTATAGGCCCACCCATTTTCCAGAAGTACTGTTTTAAAGGCAGTGTTCACGATGAATATCACACCCGCTCAGAAATTCGTGGGGAAGTTCCCGAGAACGACGACAGAACTTCCCCCGAATCAAGGGAGGCGAAGGGGACCTCCGGACAGCAGGTCTTCCCTTGTTCTCCCGATCGCCAGTCTTCCCCAAGCTGTCGCAACCCAGCACCCATTGGTCATTAATTTATCAAAATTCGGCTTGCCGGAACTCGCTGGTTCCAACACTTTATTGCTCTTCGAAAGCAGGAATAGGGCCAAAAATATTTAGCTTTAACGAGAAGTTACAGAGAAGCTTGTTATCTCCTCTGAAATCCGGACAGAGATACCCTACACAGTCCTTGAGTGGCGAATCTGCCTCTTCAACTTGCGAAGTGCGAGGCCACCTCGAGACTAGCTAGTCTGCATCACCGTATACGCTGCGGCTTTGTTTTTTCGTTCATCATGCTCGGGGGGAGGCCATGGGAACAACCGTGAAGCAAACTTCCCTTGTTCTCCCCCCGAGTTGACTGTTCGAAAGCCTTATCGTTGTGTGTAATCCGAGGGGAGAGGGGCGAGCCTCTCCCCTCGATCGAGTGATCACGACGAAATCAGGTCTATTGTCTTCGGGAACTTCCCCACAAATATCTGGGCGAGTTTGACCCAAAAATGGTGTTGTTTGGTCGCGTGGCAACTAATAGTGAAGAAACAGCAAGGAAGAACGTTCAGAATAAGCTGAAGTAACGGTTTCTAACGTTCAGGATGTGGACGAGCTTACTGGCCCTGCGAGCTTCCGCGAAAGCTCAGCAAGCGCGCGATAATCGCGAAATCTGCGCGAATCAATCAGGCTGCACGCGGCAGAGTTGCTTGGCAATTTGCCAGCGAAAGCGCGCGGCGCCACAAGCACGTCCGAATGGGGGGCAGACCGGGATCTCAGAAGTTTCAAACCATTTTCCATCTCGGGGTTCTTATATTACTTGCGACTTATTTTTGACCTTGTATGTTACTTGCGACCAATTTTTGCAGTAGTAAATTACTTGCGACGTATTTTTGGATTGGTTAATTACTTGCGACTAATTTTTGGCTCGGTATGTTACTTGCCAAACTTAGGTATGTTACTTGTTACTTACTCCGGGGCAAGTACAATACCGCTCGTAGGATTTGGTCAGAAAGCGAGCGAGGTCGGGGTTTCGCGTCTTTTTCGTCTTTTCTGTATAACTCGCTCCAAACTCAACAGGGGCTATCCAAAGGTATAGCCATCAACAGGAAGATATTCATGATCCTGGCGCCGAGGGATACCCCTTGATTCAACCGTTGCGGTGGTTTTATTGAGAACTAAAAAAGTTTCGCTGTAAGCCAGATTTGTGATTACGGTACCATGACGGATGGGGCTCTACCGTCTCCGTCTGCGTTTCCATATGTCTACGGTATTTAGAGAGCTAGTTGATTGCGAAACTTTCATGGTTCTCCATGAAATCCCGACAATGGCTATACCTTTGGATAGCCCTCAAGGCCAGGATCATGAATATCTTCCTAGTTTCGCTCAAGGTTGAATTTAAAACGAGTTATACAAAAAAGACGAAAAAGACGCAAAAACCCGACCTCGCTCGCTTTCTGACCAAATCCTACGAGCGGTATTGTATATTACTTGCGACCAATTTTTGAGCAAGTTATTGTCTTGCGACTTATTTAGGGTGTGTATATTACTCGCGAATAATCTTGGAGTTCGTATATTTCTTGCAAGTCCACGTCCCACCCCTACCGTCCTATTGATCGCCGGCAGCCATTTTAACGGTTTATTGTTCCATGCGCTTCGTTCTAGTGTGCGATTTTGTCCAGTTTTTCACTTTTATCTTTGCTAATTTTCTTTGTCTCACATGATTCCTTCTATTCTGCTATTTTTCGAACTAATCGCTTGAACATGTCGTAGCCTACAGGCTGTGCTTTGCCGATGGAGTGGTACACGGGTAGTGGCCAACAAATAACTCACTTACTGTCAACAATATTTATTGAGCATGATCCAGGCTGCGCTTTTTCCGATAGGTTAGGACAAGGTTATTGGCCAACGAGTTGCTAACTTATTGTTTACCATATCGATCGACATTATTGACTTTTCGCACAAATCGCCAAAACATGTTGTAGGCTGCGCTTCTTCCGATGGGGTGGGACAAGGGTACAGTAGCTGCCGCTGTGGAGAGTAGATTGAGCACAGAATCATTCATTCCATACCACATGGCCCTTTTATATGGTGGGCTATCAAACAATAACAAACAACAAGTCTTATCGGGCTGATAGTCGCTTTCACACGCCCCTGCTCGAGGAACTTCGACTCCGGGCGAACTGCTTGTTCTTCACGTTAATAATCTGCTTTATTGAGTGCGAAGTCGTTTTTCTTCCGGCGTCTGCTTCGCGAACGTAAATAACTTGTGGTCGATTGATCATCGGTCTTCTCTTGGCTGGCTTGTTGTCGTCTTTCTTGTCGGTGGTTGGCTCGTCCTCAACAGTGCATTTCAGTTTCTTCGAAGTTGTAAAGGTGGGAAGGGATAGGGGGTTAATCGCAGAGTCGTCATTGTTCTGCGGAATCTCATCGAGTCGCTCGACAGCTTGAGCGTAGTACGATCCGATGTAGTATCCTGGGAGAACTGGAAATAAACGTGGATTCATGATCCTCTGTCCTTGATCAGCACTCCGAGTAGCGCTGACTGCATGGCCGCCCGAACGATATGCGGTTTTAGCTTCAGGCAGGATTAGAGTAGTCAGATGCCTCGATCCTTTCGCCCGAAGTTCCCCTTCTTTGCATCTACCAGCCCCGAATTGATGAAGAGCTTTTGATGTGACGCCTGCTAGTTTTAACACGTTGCTCACAGGCTTCGATCGAGCCAGCTCTGATGGCAAGCTAGGTAGAGCCGTCTGTCTCCTGGTGCGAAATGTGTCGCACATACACCGTGGAAACAGGTGCAGGGTGTGCTCTTGTGCCGATTTGAGTCCAACTCTGAAACAAATTGTTTTAGGAAGGAGAGAACTATTCTATTTAGGTCTACCTCCTTTTCGTCGGTGTCTGTCCGTCTGTACCGATTCACCCCCGACTTCCCGTGGCAGCCTTCCTACAGGGTCACGCTGCTTACGTAGCGGTTCACTACTACCAGCTATGTTCGTGGTAAGCACACTGTGTTTGCCCAATTTTACTACTCAGATACTCGCGGCTTAGTAAGGCAGCACGAGGGGATTACTAACGCATTTACTCGTCGAGGTGTAAGCCCCTTTCGTTCCCCCAACTGCTGCCCAGGGCAGCACGTTGTGTCCTCTTGCTCCGCTCACTGCCCCAACTGCTGCTCGTACAGTTGCCCCACCTGCTGCTACAGTCGCCCCAACTGCTCCAGTCGTCGCCCCAACTGCTGCTCTTCATTGTGGCCCCAACTGCTGCTCCTCATTGTGGCCCCAACTGCTGCTCTTTATTCTCGCCCCAACTGCTGCTCCTCCTTTTTGATCTTTTCTTATTCTTATAATCTTTCTCTCGCGAGGGATGTGTCGAGTGCAGCAGCAGCGCTGCAGCAACTTATCAAAAATAAAGACCCCAGTGAAGCTCATTGATATCCTTAACGGGTTTTTCATCCTTGCTTCTATCCATTGATCTTCGCCACCGATCGAGGAAATGATGCTCGCATTGCCGACTGTCTCAAGCCCACCAAAGACTGCCTCGTATCTCGCACGAGTTTGCGAGGGCCGTTCAACACACGCCTCGGTCGGTAGTGAATGTGAGTGTCCCAAAAACATTCCTCAACAGAGAATTTCTCTATTCCTTAAACAAGAATCTATTTTCACTCGGTTTTGTGACTGTAGAGATGTGAATTGAGCGCGATAATCTATTTTTCTCGATTTTAAAGACGAATTATGGCTTTATTTGGTAAAAATTGTATCTACATATTCCAAGGGTGAAGATTCCCTGAAATTGTTCTTAAATCGCTGAAATTCGCACTGATTAGTGAAATTTCTAGGGCAAACGGAATTTCAAATATCAGAGAATTCATCATTCAATGATCTCTTTATAAATGGTAATTTCTTCTCTACGAAAAAACAATTATTCAACGAAAATTTTCTCTTCTTTCGAAATTAGTGTCGTGAACATTTTCAGGGTGGTTTAAAATTATTGAATTTATTGCGAAGTAATTTTCAAGAACTCTCGGCTTTGAATTTTGTGAGCATTGTTTCCATGAAGAAAAGTTTTTTTTTTCAGAAAAGGTTCAATATTTCAATTTTCGTTGAATTTTTGGCAAGCCATCACCGCTCAGTCATTGAAAATTTTGAGTCCTCGTCCAAAACCAAAAAAAATTATTTCACTGGGAAATGCTAAGTTCGAAGTCATGAAAACGCATATCGAAGTAAGAACGAGCTTTTTCAAAGTTTTCGGCTTGTACCTTCCAGATTTAAAAAAAGAACGCAAATTATTGTCGAATTTCGTAAAAAACACTGAATAAATTATTTTAAAAGAGTTGAACATCTCTCAATTTTTCGGTCGGTTCCACACGACCATCATCCTATGAGAATGACGACTCATCATTTTTTTCAGTTCAATTCATCAGTCTTTAACCGAGCTGTACCATTCACATTGCTCTCAAGGAGCCTATTTTACTCGAGTGTACCATCTCAAACCTAACTAAAATCCTTTTTTTTCTAGACGGCGTTTGATTTAATGATCAATAAAACACCAATTTTTTGGAAGACTTGACGCAACGAAAAATTGAATTTTGCATAAGATTACCACGTTTGAGGCGGCCGCGCAGGTGAACAGGTAAATCGCTCGCGCGCAGAACTGAAATGTGTACGGGCAAGACCCCAGACTCAGACCGTGCCAAAAACTCCGCGTGTCCGCCTCCCGCCGAGCGCATGTTGCGGCGCCCCACCCTGCTTGTCCAACCCGTAAGCTCTCCTGAATACACCCTTACTGAATTTCATCGGAAATGATAAAAAATCACCAAAACATGTTTGGTAATTCACAGTTTTCCGAGTTTATTACACATTTAATGATTTAAAGGCTCTCTATTTTTTAGTCCAATGTGAACAATCTAATCTTCGGAGCCTTTCCATAGAGCTCAGGATTTATATTACCACCCACAGCGGAATACTGAGGCATGGAAAAATATAGCGGTGTCTTCCAAATAGATAATGATCTGCTTACCGATTGGGAAATCCAATTTCTTCCGGTGGCAAACTGTCTCATGAAAAAAGACGTTTTTGGTGGAATAGATTTGGAGCAGAGTTTTGGTGGTCAAAGTTTAGCGAGTAGAAGGAGGCACACATCCCCCAAAATCTACATTAGCGTACGATACCTATGAAGCAGTCCTCACAGTTAAGTGTGAGGACTGCTTCATAAGTATGTCTTGTGTTCTGTGTCATTTCTGGAAGATGGCTGCAAAGATACTCGACTTCATCCGTGGTTTGCTTTTCCTTCATACAGACTTCTGGCAAGCTTTCCCTTATGCGACAGTACACTTTATACGATTTCGACATATTCTTCACTTCCGCACTGCCGTTCAGTCCGCAAAGTGCGCTTGATTGCGAAATCGTGCTGCGGTGCGGTTGCGAGTATCCTCAGACAGGGATGTGGGATCACCCGGGCGGTGGGATCACCCGGGCACCAAAGGCCAAAAACGCCCGGATGATCCCACATCCTTGTCTGAGGATGTTCGCAACCGCGCCGCAGCAAGATTTCGCAATCAGGGTGCACTTTGCGGACTGAACGGCAGTGCGGAGGTGAAGTGTAGATAATTCGTAATGCGTCCTCTAATAAAACGCGGTGAGAACACCTGACTCCCCCCACACCCTCCCCCACCAAACAAGCGGTTGTATACCTTGAAGGTACAGAACACCCTCAGACATGAACTCTGTGATTTTTATTTGATTTTATAGTAGACCTCTCCTATATAAGACGTGCCAAGTGCGAGATCTCAATTCCTTCAAATTAGCGAGATATAGGCGACCACATTAGGCCCGACCTCCTTCGCCGACCACCACGAGCCACACCCCCTACCAGATTTCCAAACTCTGTAGCGGCTAGATGGATGGCTCAATTCTGAACAAGTCGTCGTTCTTCAGTCCATTGCCGGACTGTCTTCTTATCATGGTTCGCTCTCGCGCAACGATTGCGAATGATGAGAAATACAGGCCTGAGACAACTCATTCACCAATTTTTCACACTTAAAATATAGGCATATTTAAAGAGCCATAACTCTGTTCAGAAGGGGTCTTGGACGATTGCAGAGATACCACTGTGATCATAGTGTGACCCTCCCCAAGATCAGCATAAAAACTAAAAAATAATCTTCTGGGTGTTCTGTGCCTTTGAAGGCAGCTTCCGCGCGGGAAATCCGCATTTGGCGTTTTCTTCTCACTCCAATGTTTGAGCCAAGTGGAGATAGCGAAGCTTGAGACCTCAATATCGCGCATTCATAATGCTATAAACTCGTTAAAACTGCTCCGTGGTCTGAAAAGGCGTCATCTGACACGAGGAACAGAAGCGCCACGACAGGCTCCGACAGGCCGCGGAACTTCGAAAGTCTATTTTCTTTATTCCGAGAGATCCTCGAGTTCAGACGCGATGATTTAGAGCTTCTTGTTTTGGAGAATTTTCGACAACAGAACGGCGAAAAAAATTACACAAGTCACACCGAACAGACGTGAAAAAAGGAAGCTGTACGGAATTTTAAACCGAGTTTTTCTCCGAAACTTGAGTGTTTTGGGTGCCCTCTTTGCGAAATGTCATAACATGGTAGGCCTACCTGTCCAAATTTTTAAAAAACGGCTTTTTAATTGCTCAACAGTGGTCGGAGTGGAATTTACCACACGGTGCTGGGCGCAAAAGAGAGCAGCAGCTGAGGAGACGAATAGAGATTGAGGGCAGCACGTGCTCCTCAAGCAGGAACTCATCCAATTGTGCTGCCCTCGTTCTTTTCGTGGAGCTAAGTGCCAATTGTGCCCCATCCATTACAACCCCACGATCGTTTGAGATGAAGACCGATTGTTTTGCTTAAGCTCTGCGCACATTATTTAGGAGAAAAACAGAAGATGTCAATTGATATATAGATATCCAAAAGTCTAAATGTACATGCTCAAAAGAAAAAATTCTCCAAGCTGATTATGAATGTCCTTGTAGCTGCCCAAATGAACCACTTTGAGCAAAGTTACCACACTGCGCTCGCCAAAACGGAGAGCAGCAGCTGAGGCGACGAATGGAGGACGAGGGCAGCACGTGCTCCTCAAGCAGGAGCTCGTCCACTTGTGCTGCCCTCGTTGTTTTCGTGGAGCTGAGTGCCAATTGTGCCCCATTACAACCCCACGATCGTTTAAGATGAAGACCGATTGTTTTGCTTAAACTCTGCGCACATTATTTAGGAGAAAAACAGAAGATGTCAATTGATATATAGATATCCTGAAGCCTAAATGTACATGCTCAAAAGAAAAAACTCTCCAAGCTGATTATGAATGTCCTTGTAGCTGCCCAAATGAACCACTTTGAGCAAAGTTACCACACTGCGCTGACCAAAACGGAGAGCAGCAGCTGAGGCGACGAATGGAGGACGAGGGCAGCACGTGCTGCTGAGGGCAGCACAAAAGCAGAGCGTGCTGCTCAAGCAGCAGCTCTTCTCCTCGTGCTGCCCTCGCTATCCTCGTCTAGGTGAAAGTCTATCGTGCTCCATTACGACCCTGCGATCCTCTGAGTACCTTATATGGTCCACTCCATTCATTCACTAATTTTGGGTGGCTTCCGGTAGCTTTCTCTAACGGCACGCGCATATACCCTCTCTCCCCTACAGCGAGAGGTCGCTCCGTGACCTTTTTGGCTTTGTCGTAGGAGCGTTTCATGCGCGCATGGTTTTTATTTAACCCTTTCGGAGTCTGTATCCGGTTTGTGACCGGTAGCTTATGCACGGGCCGATTTCTCTGGCTTACTGTATCCGTGATCATTTCCCGATTTGTCCAAGATATCCGGTTTTTCTTTCGTCTAGTCATAGAATTCTCGGCGGGGATCAACACTTCAGGGCGAGTGTACACCCGACGCGCGACAATAGGGACATGTACTTCCTTGGTGCTCCCTTCTGAGACCTTATTCTTGATCTGCTTCTTTCCCATATCATGACTACCGGGTTTCTTCTCCGATCTCTTACGTACCACACCTTCTGTCTTCAAAGACAACTTGAACTTCTTCAGTGCGTTAGTGCCAAATACTAGCACGTCATCGCTTGATTTTGTCACAAATATAGCGACTTTCTGAGGCGGTGAGCTTCCAATCTTGACTTTCAAAAGAATTGCGCCTTTGAACTCCATCATGTTTCCTGATGCATCATAGATAGGTGCTTGATTTGACACAGGAATTTTTTCAATGTTTCTATTTATGTCGAATCCTGAATACTGTGCCTCCAACAAAAGTTTCAGCGGCATAATGCTTATTTGCGATCCGGTATCCAGCAATGATAACTTGGAAGTTCCCATTATCTTCACTTGGGCTATCGTTTGCTTACCTACCAATTCATCATCACTCGACTCGGTTCGGATTCCTCCGCAGTTCCACCGATCGAGTGTCGGGTCCAACGTTTGAAACTCGTTATCCCCCGTTTGTGCATATCTGGCAGCACGAGGAAACGGACTCTCAGGATCATTTGAGTATGATTTTGGGTTTTTCTGTCTTCTACTATTTTGAACATTTTTGTTCTACCAGCAGTCTCTCTTGAAATGCCCTTGCTGCTTACAGAACGAGCAGGTCATTTCTTTCACCGTATTGCCCGAATTCGCTTGTCGATGCAGGCCTCTACCCCTGTCTTCTGAGGTTTCTGGAAAAGATTCTCGTTCACGCATTCTATCCTCTTTCTTAAAACCATTATGACTGCCAGGGACGAACGATTTTAGAGATGATCGAACGGCATTTGCAACCTGACGGCTTCTCTCAATGCTCTGCGCAAAGTTTTTCAGCTTTTCATACGTTTCGTCTTCGCTTGATTGTTCCATCATGGTGAACAACTGAACGTACTCCTTCCATTCGGTCAGCTGGGTAATCAGCTCCCCCGCGCGGATCATAGAAAGTTCTTTGTCACTCGCCTCAGGGTACACACTTCGAGTTAGCTCTTCCAATCCGATGCAGTAGTCTGTGACTGAATAACGCATTTTGAGCTGCCTCAGTTTAATGTAGGTCGCTGTGCGTCTCGATGCATCATTGCTTTTGAATTTAGCTCGGAGCGCATCTACGAAGCATGCAAAGGTACCCTCTTTGCACATACGGGGCAATGTTTCCATTAGTGCTTTTGGGTGGTCTCGTAATTTAGAGCCCATGAGATGGATCAGCATGCTATCGTCCAAGCCAAGCCTACCATACTTGATTTTGTTTCTTTTCTACAAAATTCTCAAATCCTTTTTCCAGCGCACTTGTAAAGGGGGTTACGTCAGGTAGCGCCATAGCTGCTACCGTGGCGCCCTCTCCCGCTTCTACCATGTTTTGATAACCCGGAGAATTTGTTTCACCTCTCGGGCTCTGCGGTAGCGACGTCATCACCGTGTGCTCGACTGGGTTCCTGCCCTTGCGTTGCCAATGCTGCAGATAAGGATCGTACGTATTTGATTTGGGGCCAGGTGGTATCGGGTTGCGGTACTCCTGGTTTCCATCATTCATGTTTCGAGCAAACGAACCGTTTTCAGGATTGAATGGTGTGAGCTCTGTATGCGGGATCCTTTTGTTCTCACGGACTTGTTGCATGACGGCTCTGAAGTTCATCTTTGCTTCATTTTGAACCGGATCGATGTCCATAGGCACTTCTCTCTGGAAAGAATCGTGCTGATTATTATCACCATTAGCCCATATTCCTTTCACGGAGCGGGTTTTTTCCTTTGTGGTTTTTGTCGCAGGTGATTCAGTTGGACATTCCTCCAACAGCTGTTCAACTGCGTTGAGGACTTCAGTTGAACTTACATTGAGAATCTGACTTAAAGGCAGTGTTCACGATGAAAATTGTTTTTCTGTTTTCCCGCCTATCTTGAAAACGGCCCCACGCTGATTCCAATGATGTCTCTGAAATCGTACGAGACCTTCTGGGAATGGAGTTATGGCCCCTCAAAAATTGAGCTAGGGAAAGTGGTGGACGAGTTGTCCTAGGCTTGTAACTTGCGTCTTCTGCAGCCGATCTACGCGAGCTGACCTGAGTAAAGAGAGAAGTTGAGAATGAAGGGAAGAACGGGCCGAATGATTGGAAATCGTCGCTCATCTCACGATCTTGAGCATTCATTTGCTCACGTTGGTGGGCGTGTGATGCGCTTTTGAGGTTTGCCTTGCGCTTGAAATAGCAACTTCAGGCTCTTTTGGAGCTTTTCCTGGCTCGTTTTCATGCGTTCTTTCAACGTCAACGTTACATTGTGCCCCTCCACTACCCATTCCTAGTGGAAACTGATACACATTTTTTATCGTGAACACTGCCTTTAACCGGCGTATGCACTCATCATCAAAACTTGCCTGAGCGCAAAACTCGGTATGTTCTGCGATCAGCTGTTTCCAATCGCACCATTCCCATTTTAGGAGCTGCGTCATCAAATTCTCAATTTCAGACAGTTCTACTCTGATAGTACAACAGCTATTATTAGAGAGGTTATCTACTGCCCGTAAAATCTCTTCGCGACTTGTTGTCGCTGCGCGAGTATCGGCTGCATCGCCTCTGCTCCCACAAACCCGCTCGGATAGCGTTTGCATGGAGTTCACTCTGATAAGATAATCATCATAGAGGATTTTACCTGTGTCGCTTGTTGAGTCAGATTTCGCACTTACTCCATCAGCATTGAGGCTTGCGACTGCAGGTTTGTCACTCGAGCGTCTCCGACCTGCGCCTGAGGCAGCATTTCGTCGAGTTGTTTGTCGATGTCTTCGTCCGCCATATCTGTAAATATGCGGTTATTCGGACTGTTGGCCCGAAAAAAAAATCACGCCACGCGTACTCACTTACGCGAATTATGCGGTTTCGAACGATCAGCAAATTTGGGCAGCACCCTGCTCCTATTTGCGATGTGCTCGCTACTATACTGGGCGGTTAGTCCAGTACAGTAGTTGCTACTCCACAGTAGCACAACTCTACCGCGGTTGACGGTCTACGAGTTGTCAGGTATCCTACCTTCAGAATCCGACGTCGTTGCTTCGCCTGCAGTTCTTGAATCCACTGCAGTGTCCTGTGGTCCTGACCGGTGAGGTTGTTGCAGCTTCGGCTTCTTCTGCTCCTTGCTTCTTCGGCTTCGGCCCCCAAGTAGCTGCCGCTGTGAAGAGTAGGTTGAGCACAGAATCATTCATTCCATACCACTTGGCCCTTTTATATGGTGGGCTATCAAACAATAACAAACAACAAGTCTTATCGGGCTGATAGTCGCCTTCACAGTACTGGCCAACGAGGTACTCACTTATTGTTTACCATATCGATCGACGTTATTGATTTTTTTCACAAATCGCCAAAACATGTTGTAGGCTGCGCTTTTCCCGATGGGGTAGGACAAGGGTACTGGCCTACGAGTTACTAACTTATTGTTTACCCTAAAGATCGACATTATTGATTTTTCGCATAGTTCGCCGAAACATGTTGTAGGCTGTGCTTTTTCCGATGGGGTGGGACAAGGGTACTGGCCAACGAGTTACCTACGTATTGCTTACCATATCGATCGACATTATTGATTTTTCTCACAAATCGCGATTTTTCGCACAAATCGCCAAAACATGTTGTAGGCTGTGCTTTTCCGATGGGGTGAGACAAGGCTACTGGCCAACGAATGAGTGACTTACTGTTTACCACATCTTGAAAATTCTGACGTCCAATCGGTGGCGGGCCGGACAACACCTGCCTGACTCTGATAGGGATCGAACCCGCGTACAAAGCGATTATCAGCACCCTCGCTGTAGCTACTGCTAAGAGCAGAAGCTGCTGCTAATTAGCAGCATTTCCCTCTGCTTGTAGTCGGATTCAACCCCTTTGTTTATCCTGGCACACGTGAGATCGGCAACCCCTCTCTTAGTGTCTGATGACAGTCCCCTCCATTGATTTGTTTAACATGAGTGCGCATTGCAGCATCCTCACCTACGACGGGTGCGGGTATATGTATAAGGCGGCCAATCTCACTGACAAGGGAGGGTTGCGCATATAAGATGGAGTTTCGAGATGCCACTTTAATATGTTCTAGGGGGAAGGACAGTGCTCCAGTTTTCCATACTCAGAATCGGCTAAATGCCTCAGAGATTCACAGGAGATTCCCAAAAGTGGTCGTTTCCATAGCTTAGCCAATAGAAAAGGGGTGCACGAATGACAATTTTTAGGGCGTTCAAAAAATTATCTCGGATTGAGCTTAAAACTTGTTTCTGGGTATTGTTTTAGGTGCTGATTACGAATCTGAGGCCCATTCGTCAATATTTGAAAAATTCCATCTGATTTAGTCCGAAGCTTCGAAATGTTAGAAAATTTGCTGCCCAAACGCGACTTTTGACGATTTCGAGAATCCTACGGTCAAATCGCCTCAAAACTTGTACACTTGTACAAACTGTCAAAGCCATTCGGGCTGCCTAACAGGCATCTCCAACCCGTTTATCAATTTTTGATAAAAAACTTAAGGTTACGGTGGGTATACGGTAGCTGTGTCAAAGTCTCAGATTTGACCCAAAATTTCACTGTGGGTGTTATTTTGATTTCTGATCACGAACTTGAGGTCCATTTTTTGCTTTTCGAAATTTTAGGGTAAGTATCGCCAGTTAAAAGGCAATGAATGTTAAACAGTAAGTAACAAACTTGTTAGTCACTTCCCCTGTCCCTTCCCTACGAAAAAGTACGTGTTTTAGCGATTTCATCTGCCAACTGATAATATCACTTGATATGATAAGCAGTAGTAAGTGAAGTAGTTAATGTTAAACAGTAAGTAACAAACTTGATAGTCACTTTCCTTGTCCCTTCCCATCGAAAAGTACAGCCTACAACGTGTTTTAGCGATTTGATCTACCAACTGATAACATCACTTGACATGATGAGCAGTAATAAGTGAAGTAGTTAATGTCAAGCAGTAAGTAACAAACTTGTTAGTCACTTCCCCTGTCCCTTCCCTACGAAAAAGTACGTTTTTTTAGCGATTTCATCTGCCAACTGATAATATCACTTGATATGATAAGCTGTAATAAGTGAAGTAGTTGATGTTAAACAGTAAGTAACAAACTTGTTAGTCACTTCCCCTGTCCCTTCTCACCGAAAAGTACAGCCTACAACGTGTTTTAGCGATTTGATCTACCAACGGATAATATCACTTGATATGATAAGCAGTAATAAGTGAAGTAGTTAATGTTAAACAGTAAGTAATAAACTTGTTAGTCACTTTCCTTGTCCCTTCCCATCGAAAAGTACAGCCTACAACGTGTTTTAGCGATTTGATCTACGAACTGATAACATCACTTGAAATGATAAGCAGTAATAAGTGAAGTAGTTAATGTTAAACAGTAAGTAATAAGCTTGTTAGTCACTTTCCTTGTCCCTTCCCATCGAAAAGTACAGCCTACAACGTGTTTTAGCGATTTGATCTACCAACTGATAACATCACTTGATATGATAAGCAGTAATAAGTGAAGTAGTTAATGCTAAACAGTAAGTAATAAACTTGTTAGTCACTTTCCTTGTCCCTTCCCATCGAAAAGTACAGCCTACAACGTGTTTTAGCGATTTGATCTACCAACTGATAATATCACTTGATATGATAAGCAGAAATAAGTGAAGCAGTTAATGTTAAACAGTAAGTAATAAACTTGTCAGTCACTTTCCTTGTCCCTTCCCATCGAAAAGTACAGCCTACAACGTGTTTTAGCGATTTGATCTACCAACTGATAATATCACTTGATATGATAAGCAGTAATAAGTGAAGTAGTTAATGTTAAACAGTAGGTAACAAACTTGTTAGTCACTTCCCCTGTCCCTTCCCATCGAAAAGTACAGCCCACGACGTGTTTTAGCGATTTGACCTACCAACTGATAATATCACTTTATATGATAAGTAGTAAAAGGTGAAGTAGTTAATGTTGAACAGTAAGTACTCATTGTCTACCTACTCTCCAGCCCGCTTATCTGTCCACATGCCAACTTACCTGCCTGCCCAACTGATCGCCTGCGACCATTGCCAGTGGCCACTACTAAGGGTGCGTAACGCACGAGGAGCGAAGCACGAAGCGCGAAGCGCGAAGCAGGAAGCAGGAAGCAGGAAGCAGGAAGCAGGAAGCAGCAACGAGTTACACGCACAACAAGAATTTTCGCTAAGGTATCGCCGATCTAACTTTGTTAGTTTTGAACCGATTTGGCTCAAATTTTCTCAGCATGTGCCTCCTGGACCCTCTCACCTATATCCCGATGGAAATCTCTGGAGAATTTGTTTAACAGGTTTTATTAACTACTTTACAGAATTCGAAGTGATCACAAGTCCCGGGCAAAACCAAACCTCTCCAGCCGCTTCGCGGCTGGAGCGATATCGGTGGCGTGGAACTTGAGTTAGTAAAGGAAGTGAGAGATCTTGGGTACAGAATAAACGACAAACTGAGTTTTGACAGCCATTACAAAGCGCTCTTCTCCAGTGCAATTCATAGAACGTACAATCTTTTCAAGGCACTCAGGTCTAGGAATTCCAAAACTTTACTCAAAGCATACAAGACCTATGTAAGACCTATTCTAGAGTCTGGAACAACAGTTTTCTCTCCGTATAAAAAGAAGGATATAAATTATCTCGAGAATGTGCAAAGCAACTTTACGCGAAAGCTTGCTATGCGTTGTTCTGGTCTCGGTTACGAGTTTATCCCTAATGCTGTGGAACGACGCCAGCTTCATGCTCTTCCTAGTCTAATCAGTCGGAGAAGGAAAAACGATCTTGTTATGGCTTTTAAAATTCTTACAGGTAGGGCAAGAGTCAACTCGTCTCAATTCTTTTCAACTGTCCATCCTAGAATTAGGGGTGGGAGCACAAAAATCAAGCTTCCGTTAACTAAATCTCGAATTAGGTCACAGTTCTTTTCTATTAGAGTAGTACCTTTGTTGAATAAGGTTTTTGATCAGGATACGATGCACTTGTCTCTGACTACGTTCAGACGTCTAGCTACCCATCTACTAAAATCGGAAGTTTTTAACGAAGTCGATTGATCTTTGATTACAGCTTTCTTTCTTTCTTTTTTTCACTGTTGGCTGTTCCAAATAATTGATTGGCTGCTTGGTTTTAATTATTAATGATTTGTGCTATTATTTCTATTTTTATCACGTGGGTGTTAACCTGCGTCAATAAAAAAGAAGAAGAAGAAGGCTGAATCCCAGCATACGTTGGCAGCAGATGCTGCCGTTAGCAGCAGCTCCTGCTCACAATGAGGGGTCGTATTCGATTTTTGCCCTGGAGTACTAACGCTATTGTTCCGACGTACTAACCTCCCCACTGCCTGAGTAGAATTAAATATATTGTACCCTCTGTTGAAGAAAAATCGGATGAGGACCGCAGCAAAGGGACACAGCTAAGAAAATCAATCATTTCCATATTCGAGTCATTGTAAGAAAAGTCCCAATTTTCTTTTTACAATCGAACATTCGCTGTTTTTTTGTGGTTGCTTCTATTTTCAGCTATTTTTCGTTTTCTCTGTTATCTTCCTTTTTTTCGATTTCCTTTCGAAAGACTGAAGTACATATTCTCATGAATAGAGCCGCCCTTCCTCATATTAGAGAGAAGATTTCCATCAAAGGCAGTGACCGCTATGAACTGTTGACTTCTCATAACTGACTTCGGTACAACAACCGTTGCGGGGCAATACTGAGAAACATCGAGACCTTTCTAATGCGAATGACGAATTAGGCGGCAGCCCCTCCCTGCGTGGCCCAACTCGGTCGGCTGCCGTTCAACGCTTGTCGCAGTTGGGGCGTACGCGGAGTGCGTCAACCGGTTGTGCCGCATCTGCGAATCAACAGCAGATTGTCGTCGTCGTCGCCGCTTTTTCTGTCCCTAATAGAACACTGTCGTCGCGGAGCAAACGAAGCAGGTCCTGTCGTCACCCCCGCCGCCCGCACGTAGACAAACGTAGAAAGTGAGGCCACCGCGCTCGGCTCCGATCAGATGATGAGCCGATTCTCTGAGCAAACAAAGATCGAGCAGAACGAGGTCGCACCCATGCAGCAGCAGCCGCTGTTCCAACATGGCAGGGCGACCCTCGCGTCGAAACGGGCTTCGAACGGTGCAGATTCCGCGCTAATTCCACACACAAGCGATTTCCTCAATTTTCCCATTGAGAAAAAAAAGAAGATTCCGGGTCACCCCCCCCCCAAAAAACATAGCCATTTCAGTGTGTGATGTAATCCGAACTATTGCGAAAAATTTGATCCGTAGACTCGTTCACACCTATGTATTCACAACCAGCTTTTCATCCCTGGTGTTGGTAGAGGTAAGAAAATAGAGTAAAGGCATAGCTCAGTTCGTCTTTTCGTATCTGAGCCGATACACAGTTTTTCAAGAAATTTCGTCCATGTTCGATTCAGATGAACTCTACAGCTGCATAACTTCGAAACACAGGAACTTTCTAGAAAAAAAATTGATGCAACTGGAGAACTGTTTTTTGGTTCTCTACCCGAAGTTGATTCTACCTTATATTCATTTGGAAACCCTTTTTTCACTGTTCCTGAAAGGACCAGACCCTGACCAAAAAATTGTAAGAAAGGAGTTTCATGTCAGCTCAATACTACCCCAGCTTAAAATTTAGAGGTCTGGAGTTAAAAACTAGTCATTACAGATATTCAGTTGCGATGGGCTTTTGAAAGCATAAATTTTTTTCTGAAACGATTGCGCGAAACTGGATTACCTTTCCCAATCAAACCCTTAGGAAGACCTAAAACGTTTCGAGATTAGCTTGTGCACTTCAACATATCTGAAGTAAAGCGTGGCAGGTTGTCAACAAGTGACTTTTGAAGTATGAAGGTCATCTCGTTGCCGTCGAAGCTGAAATACCGCAGCCCTTTCGCGACTAAAAATGTCTTGTTCGCTTCTCGAAGACTTTTTAGCGGTTTTTTTATGCTACCAAGTTTCTGCACAAGATGCTACTTTCGCAGCACTACAGATTTCCGAATTGTGGTGCGCGCGAAGCACGCGCCTGATTTGGTAAAGGATTGCTTCTGCGCACACCACTCATCCTAGAATCTCGGTTTGGAAGAAAGCTTGAAACTTGGCATTTCTACAAAAGGTAGAGCTGTAAGGGTTCGTTACATTGCCCAATTCCGAAAAAAAATCGCAGCGTTGGTCTTGAGATATAAGAAAATTCGCCAACTTTAAAATGTGTGTGGCAGGGTTCAAGATCATCTTGAATTTCGTGATTATCCGCTAGAACGAGGTTTACAGCTAGAGCTTAGTTGACGAAAAAAAGTGGGGAAAACGCACGAGAAGTACACGAAATCCTGTACTCTCACTCCTCTCCCGTACTCTCAGTGGAGCTGTTTGTTGTGACAATAAAATCTTTTGTGGACCCCTCCTTGAAAGTTCTTTACTCTTTGTTGCTCCAGTCTTTCCTTCGAATTCTAACTAGCTTTGTTTTGCGCAAAATATTCTTCCATTTCCGATTGACCGCATTATTTACCGGTAACGACCACCGAGAACATGTTTAACCAACCGGACAACTAGTCCAGGCCCGAGAATAATGCCACCGAATTAAGGCGTTTTGGTGCGTTTTTCTCCGTTTCTTCGTAATTTTGGTAACACTTGGTTGTCAACGCATTGTTTTATATAAGTAAACCGGAAAGGAAAATCATCGTAAACACTGCCCTTAAAGGCACAGTTCAACCTCAGAATCGTTTTTCTGTTTCTCTGCCTATCTTGGAAACGGTCTCACGCCAATTCCAATGATGACTCTGGAATCGTACAAGACCTCCTAGGAGCAGAGTTATGGCCGCTCGAAAATTGAGCTGCGGAAGCATGGTGGACGAGTTCTCCGAGGCTTGTAACTTCCTTCATTTGGAACCGACGGATGCGAGCCGCTCTGAATAAGGAAAGTGACCGAAAATGAAGGGAAGAACGGGATTGCTGATCGAAAACCATCGCTCATCTCGCCACTTTTGAGCTCGAAAGATTGTAAAGGGGGCGTGCCGAAGTGGCTTCCTGGTATGGGCGCCCCAGGGTGGCTTCCTCGTATATCTCGCTTATTCGCAGGAAATGAGAGCTCGCACTTGGCACGTGATATCTAGGGTGGGTCTTCTTCTCAATTATGTGGAAATAATAGATTTCGTCCCTGAGCTTGGACTGTGCCTTTAAAGGTAGCAGACACTCAAAAATGGTATCGATATTATGACATAAATTGAAGATTTGATGCTGGTAGTATGGGAAACTAACAAAAAACCAACAAAAACTGGACGCAAACAGAGGAATAACGATGGGTTATGCTAGCGGGTAACAGTGGACGCGTTTTACAGAACGCGGTTGAAAGAGCGAGTATTAGCGACAAAACGGTCGAGATATACTCAGGCAGTAACACCGGCTGAGGGGGCAGGCAATACCGGCTGACTAAACATTGTACCCGGGCAAGCCCCGGTATTCACTGCCCCCTCAGCCGATGGTGGAGCGGTCAGCCTGCAAGTGGTAGCCCCCTCACACCGCGTTCATTGCACCCTCAGCCGGTAAATGGCTGCCCCTCAGCCCATATTCACGGCCCCCTCAGCCGGTAAATGGAGGTCCGCTCTGCCGGTATTAGTTGCTTACCACATGAATGATATCGATCTGCAAGAGTAGATAAAGCCCCTAGTAGGCTCTCCCTATTCCCCAGCAAGTTCGAGGCTTGCGTTTCATTTCTGAAGCGGCAAGCCTTACCTTGCTTCGAAAATCATGAACTGACCCGCTCTCACGTCCCCACGGTCACAACGAACCGTAAGGGGGGAGGGGTCGATGATCCAAATCGTGTGGATGACCACCCGTTCGAATGCCAACACCCGAATCAGCTCGAAGCCCATTTTGCTTGCGCCGTACATGAGCCTGGTTCGCTTTAGTGTCTGCCCGATCGGCCGGTGATATGCTCCGCCATTGACTAATGTCTGCCCGCTCACCCAGTAAAGCCATGCCCCTCAGCCGGTAATGCTATGTCTGCCCGATCAGCCGGGGACATGCTTCGCCGTGGATTTATGTCCGCCCGCTGATCCGGTAAAGCCATGCCCCTCAGCCGGTAATGCTATGTCTGCCCGATCAGCCGGGGACATGCTTCGCCGCGGATTTATGTCCGCCCGTTGATCCGGTAAAGCCATGCCCCTCAGCCGGTAAAACGCATGCCCGCCCGCTCAGCCGGTAAGACGCTCCGCCCCCAAAATAAGCCTGTCCGCTCAGCCGGCGACCCTACTTCTCCGCCCGCTCAGCCGGCGTTATTATCTGAGTAGCGAAGCCGATAGATTCTTAAAGCCTGCACTAGAACGCTGGCCTCGTTGGAAGCATCAAGACTCAGCCGAAATTACCGTGCTCATACGATAAATCTGGACGAGTTTCCACCTGTGGGCGGAGTTGTCGAAATTTTTCTAGTTGCTCAAATTTAGTAGTTTTCTTTCGTTCCTGAAGATCCCAACGACGTGATTCCTCTACTAGGGGCCATCCGACCCAAGTAGCGTAGTTATCTCAACAACTTTTTCGAGCGCGTCTGCTGCCTTCAAAATAAATTGAGTGATAACGCAGGGATAAGAGCTCTCTACACACCGAGGGAGGAGTTGCCTTGCCTTTTCGGCTCAATCTCCACTCGGGACCTACTCACATGAAATGAGTAACGCGGCATTGCGAACTGCGAAAACGGAACAACTCCCTCTGTGTGTAGAGAGCCCCTATCGCCATAACATGATAGGCTGAATTCACCTCAAACGTTAGAGTGGTTCTGCCTCGCATCCATCATGGGCCGTATGCCCGTACCGCTTCGTGTGCTTGACCCAAATAAAGGGGCGCAGAAGGCACGAGAAAGTCTGCAGGACTCATCAGGGAATGCGCAGAAGGGCAAAGTAACGTGTGCCCTGCAGTGCCGAGCAGAGGCGATGAGCAGAACGGCCTATAAACGGCCTATTGATTCCCCCTTTTTTCAAACTAGACATTCACTAAAATGAAATGGAATTTTCTGTTTTGTTTTGCTGCAAAAAGATTATGATTTTGCAGAGTAGTACTTGTGAGAACTTTTGCGAGTAGCAGAAAACCGTATCTTATTTTTCCATGTTTTTGTGTAGCTTGGCCTCTCTAGTGAACGAAAATGTCAAAGGGGCCCATGAAAAACCTCCATTTGTAAATGGAAGTGAGTCTGAACACACTGTAAACTTGAATTTAAATTTTGAGCCAAAATCGTTTTTGAAGTTTTTCGCATTCGCAGACCTCGGCATTTTCATTTTCAAAGTTTTTCTGCAACTGGAGTTTGTGCCGTAACTATTTATTCTGTTGTTGACGATCGCATCAACATTCTATAAAAAAAATTGCTAAATGGCTGGTGAAAACTGGTGGCGCACCTCAGTTTTGACCCCTTCCAACCTCATGACCCTACGTCTTTGAGTTTTTAGAAGTTTACCAGTGTGGTTTACCGGGCTCCTTCATGAAATTGAGCCTGAAAAATGAAAACAGGATCCAGCGCGAACGATGCCTTCAAAATAAGTGAAATACTTGGTGCATTTGACTCGGCATGGGACTATACACCAGAAAACTCTAAAAAATCCATGAAATCATGTACTGTGGTTCTCGGAGCACAATTCCGCTCCGCAATTGCGGACTACGACTGTTGCATCAGGTGACACGATGATAATCGCGCTGGGAGAAAGGCAAATCGTGCCGGGACCAAATGGTCCCAGCACGATTGTCATCCTGTTGTGTGGTGTAGCAGCCGTTGTTCGCAAAGGCGGACTGGAAATCGGCTTCGAGAACGACTGTACCATCGACATGGCTGCGCACTTTTTTACTATATGTCAAAAATTAAAAGTGATATTAAAAGGCCAAATCAGCTATCTGGGTACAAACGAATGCTTACAGCCAAAGTTTGTAAGTTTGTTCTGTTTGAAAAATTGATGACGGATCCCACACAAATATTGAAGCACACAGATTTTCGTGCCTTACCAAGTGTTTATCGCTGCAATGTTCACTACCGAATGCCTATGATATCGCACCTGCCTGAAAGGTATCAACTAGTCAAACTGGAACTATCATCATACAGTGTGAACGCGAATCTCGTCAGCTCGAATATAACGTACGAGCACGAATATATTCGCATCCACACTGTATGATGTACGTGTGTGCTCAGTAAGGCCTAGTGCATACTTCCCGCGACGGGCGAGTATACTTAGTATCCGAATCACTCCTTTTCGGATATCCGACCGGATATCCGAGATTCGGATAATCCGATATCCGAAAATTCGAAAAAACGCATTATCTGAATCGAATTAATATCCGGGGAATTTAAAATGGGCATTATCTGAATCGAGCCATTATCCGAAGGGTCAAAAATTTGGCTAAAATCTGATAAAATTCGGATAAATTTCGGATAAACTCGGATAAAATTCGGGCGAAATTTCGGATAAAATCGGATAAATTTCAGTTAAAATCGGATAATTTTTGAATAAAATCGGATAAAATTGCACTAGGCCACGACCATTTTCCGTACCGCCTTCTATTTAGTACATCAACCCAGAATTTTCCTCCTTCCGAAATCGGAAGTCGTTGCGGCCCCGAAAAATTGGCGTGGTCGAGTAAGATGGCCAAGTGGCTAGTTATTCAGTGTAGAAATTTTTTGTATAGTTGCTTTGCATACTTTTTACTTGCTAGTTGTCCTGAAAAACCTGCGTATGGATAATACTGCGCCTCCCAACGACGATGAAGTAATTGAAGATTTGTTTTCATTTTTTCATTAATATGCATATATGAAGATTGAAGTTTGTATGCGAACATGCTGCAAATGCAATGAAGTACGTTCGTTCAGTTATGGATGTTTTCAAAGGCTTGCCCTGAGTACCTGGTTTATTCTTCACCGTTTTGATTCAACTTTGTTCCGAAAATACCCGAAGTTATCCGAAATTATCCGACCGGATATCCGAATCCGAACCATTGAAAAAAATGGCAGTATCTGAATTGATCCATTAACCGAAAATTTGAAAAAGCGCAATTTCTGAATCGAACCAATATCCGGAAAATTTAAAATCGGCATTATCCTAATCGATCCATTATCCGAAACATTATCATCGGATAAAAAGTATACGGGCGAGGAGACATCGTGTTTGGGATGGATATTGACAGAAAATCGATATAGTTCAAATGCTCTGTCGCTGTCGCTCGTCGCGACTAGTATGAACTAGACGGCCTTAGACGCGCGCAGGATTTTTCTCTTGAATGCCAAACTCAATATTCGATGTTTAGTAAAAATGCATTGCCAATTCGAAGGGGTGCGTCATTTCATAGTGCACTTCATAGAAAAAAAAATCGATTCCTCGGATACTCCCGAGGCGAGTTCTTTTTCTAGTACAAGACTGACAGACTTAATTTTGCCTAAAATTTTTTAGGTGAAAATAGAAAATGCCTCTGCGCACTACCGTGATTACGTAAATTGGTTCACTTTTCATCTTCTGGCAGGAAGGTGACGATCCGACCAGCTGTATTCGATGGACTTTGTTTTTTCGACTTCTCCTGATCTTCATCTCATTCAATCCCTCAGTGAATTGTTAACTTGTTTGTTCATTGACTGACAGATGCATTTGTTAATTAGTGCAATCATTTATTCATCGAAATCTTCGTCTGGAGCCCTGTATGACAACAAAACGAGATCTGTCGTAGTTCAAATTTGTTTTTTGAAGTTAGTCAGAGAAAACGAAAGTGATATTTTGTCTTTGTAGAAGTATTACATTGTTCTGCTCTACTTCGAAGCTGCCCAAAATAGTTTTTTCACCATTTCGTCCCATAAAGTTGTTCATTTGATCACGATAACTAAATGATCCGGGTGATAGGCAACAAATCATCAAATTGGTTGTGAAATAATAATAGCATAACGTATAACAAATAGCTGAATGACAAAATTAGAACCCTCCCCCATCCCTTGCGAAACGAGAAGTTCCCCAGTTTGCGGGCACAAGTGCAGGATTACATCAGCCGGCCAGCCAGCCACGACGCGTGATGTGTCGACGCCGATAACGTGCACATGCTTCTCACAACCACTTGATACTATCGTCACCCTGCTTCCCACTGAATGAGCCATAGTAAGCATCATACCGCCCTTTGGGAAGACTACAACCGATGGAATGGGGAGATGATTGTCGAGAGATGCTGCCTCTGTCAGCTCCGCGGGTCAATCTTTCTCGCGGACAGATTGACACTCCTTCATTACGGGGCTATAAAGTGAAAGCATCATCCAATCCAGCCTCAGTAGCAGCAGGGTTCGCGTTGTGTAATCTGATTTCTCATGATGATATCACGCCGCGACGCAGTACAACGTCAACTTCGTCAGGTGACCGCGAACAAATCATCAGAAGAAACACGTCCTCAACAGAGAAATTTTCGTCACAAAAAATATGACCCAGTCCGGTTTCTGGACAACATAAACAAAAATATCTTCGGTGAGTCCTAAACCTTATGGTATCCATTGTGGACAATCTCAGAGAAACGTTCATCTTCAGCTCTTAACATACACTCAAAATTTCTGGAAATCCCAGAACAATAGAGTGAACATGTTAATCTCATACGTGGGCAATATTATTGTATATAAGTTTCATATCCGCAATCGCGTTCAGTCCGCAAAGTCTCATTATCACAATCGTAGAAGCGAAGCGGTGGTTTTGAGAATGATTTCTTCATTTTCATAGTTGAATTTCTGAAAGTTGGGCTCCGCAGAAAAGGTCAAGGATTTGGCATTGCTCTAAAATGTAGTGAAATTGTTTCATTAGATTTGGCTATCGAACAGATTTTCTAAATGTAGTGAAATAGTTGAATCGATTTGGCTGTTGTTGGTATATGAAGATAACATAATCATTAAATGTAGTGAAATTGTTGCAAACGGATTTGGCTGGAGCTCTATGAATTATCACAGTCAAATCACGCGTCAGAAGGTCCTCTGGCGAGCGAATGAAGACAAAAAGAAAAATTAATAAACCTCAGTCAACAATGCTGAACGAAAGTGGCCTTATGGGCTAGAAATAAGGTTCTCGAATGTTATTCTGCCTTTTCAGTGTAGCTCCCACTTAGGTACTAGACCATCCCTCTTCCCTCACTGATTAGATAAAAATTACGAAAACGAAATGTAACACAATTTATTAGCTACTGACGCTATGTCTTCGTGTCCTCAACGCTTTCACGATTCACATTGTATGGAAACGTTTTGCTGCTAGACTTATTCTTGTTCTCATTTGGTTCAATATGCGCTCCAAGAAAACCCCTTCTGACGCGTGATTTGACTGTGGTAATTCATAGAGCTCCAGCCAAATCCGTTTGCAACAATTTCACTACATTTAATGATTATGTTATCTTCATATACCAACAACAGCCAAATCGATTCAACTATTTCACTACATTTAGAAAATCTGTTCGATAGCCAAATCTAATGAAACAATTTCACTACATTTTAGAGCAATGCCAAATCCTTGACCTTTCTGCAGGAGCCCAACTTTCAGAAATTTCACAACTTTTTCAAGGGTTTCCTTCTAAAACATCGTCAATCTCTAAAAGTCAAGTTTTTGTTTTTTTTTCGAAAACATAGTGGTAGAAATGAGGAAACAACCGCTCCGTTGCTAAGACTGCAAGATAATTGTTGCAACGCGGCTTCCTACAAATAGATGCAAGGCATATACTTTTTGAAATTAAAAGTCGAAAAATGAAGAAATGAGCTTCAAAATGACCCAATTGTACAGGTTCTAGGCACTATTCTAGACGGGGGGGGGGGCACGCACCATTCAAGACAGAAATGAAATGAACGGCTAATTGGTGAGGCTACCAGTCGAAGTATTTCCGCAGAGCTCTAATAAAAACAATGATTGATAGCGCAGTATCAGCCTCTTTTATCAGAGTTTTTCATCATTTCTATGAGTAAATCTTGGGTGGCCCCACCACGTCTAGGATATACCCAGGGTCAGCCGCTCTAGCCAAACTTCACCGGTTCATGCTGATGTGGCTCGTCTGCGCCGGCCCATATGTCTGTTTCGGGAAAGGAACGATAGTTAAAGGCAGTGTTCACGATGAATATCGGACTCGAGTTCGACCCAAAAATGGGATTGTTTTGTCGTGAGGTAACTAATAGTGAAGAAACAGCGAAGAAAAACGTCTAGAATAAGTCAAAATAACGGCTTCTTAATTCAGGGCGTGGACGAGAATCATGGGCCCTGCTGATTTCGTCAAGCGCGCGCTAATCGCGAAATCTGCGCGAATCGGTAATGCTAATTGCGGCAGAGTTGCTTGGCAATTTGCCATCGAAACGCGTGCGGCGCCACAAGCTCGTCCGATCGGGGGCGGACCGGGATAGGTAGGCGCATCGGGAGAGCTTTCAAAGCCGTTTGTATTCATTTCTGGCCAGTTTTCGTTGCCTTCTTAGACCCTATCCTCTACAGCACCTGCCAACTTAGAGTTTCACACCGAGACCTCGAGAACGAGATTTGTCGTGAACACTGCCTTTAAGTGCGCCAGAAGAGGGCTACCGTAATCTTAGGAATAATGTTATTCGGCTCTCGTAAACAAATTGGATGATACAAAATTGACCAAGGGTAAAGTATAAAAGAAGTGAAGAGCGGTGTGTCTTGATTCACACACCGTCCTGCTCCAGAGGTCAGCAGTTGAGGATCTGCATGGACTACAAAGCAGGAAAACATCACCACCTGTAGGGAAGATGAAGCGAATTCGGAGTCAGAACTTAGAAAATTTTAGAGCTAACTCGAGTGAGATTACGGTAGCCCTGTTCTGGCGGACTTAACTATCGTTCTTGTAGATTCGGATGCCTGGCTTGCATACGGTGTCCTGAGCATTAAACTGAGGTCCTGCACACTCCTACTGAGATCCAGCACACATTCCATGAAGTCCTGCTCATCCTTACAGGGTCTTGCACACGTTTCATGATGTCCTGCACACTCCTACTGATGTTCTGCACACATTCCACGAAGTTCTGCTCATCCTTACAGGGGGTCTTGCACACGTTTCATGATGTCCTGCACACTCCTACTAAGGTCCTGCACACATTCCTTGATGTCCTGCACACCCCTATTGGGGTCCTGCACACGTTCTATGATGTCCTGCACAATTTTACTAAGGTCCTACACACATTCCATGACGTCCTGCTAATCCCTACTGGGGTCCTGCACACGCTTCATGATGTCCTGCACACTCCTACTGATGTCCTGCACACATTCCATGAAGTCCTGCTCATCCTTACAGGGGTGTTGCACACGTTTCATGATGTCCTGCACACTCCTACTAAGGTCCTGCACACATTCTACGACGTCCTGTACACCCCTACTGGGGTCCTGCACAGGTCCCATGATGTCCTGCACACTCCTACTGAGGTTCTGCACACATTCTACGACGTCCTGCACGCCCCTACTGGGGTCCTGCACAGGTCCCATGATGTCCTGCAAACTCCTACTGAGGTTCTGCACACATTCTACGACGTCCTGCACACCCCTACTGGGGTCCTGCACAGGTCCCATGATGTCCTGCAAACTCCTACTGAGGTTCTGCACACATTCTACGACGTCCTGCACACCCCTACTGGGGTCCTGCACAGGTCCCATGATGTCCTGCAAACTCCTACTGAGGTTCTGCACACATTCTACGACGTCCTGCACACCCCTACTGGGGTCCTGCACAGGTCCCATGATGTCCTGCAAACTCCTACTGAGGTTCTGCACACATTCTACGACGTCCTGCACACACCCCTACTGGGGTCCTGCACAGGTCCCATGATGTCCTGCAAACTCCTACTGAGGTTCTGCACACATTCTACGACGTCCTGCACACCCCTACTGGGGTCCTGCACAGGTCCCATGATGTCCTGCAAACTCCTACTGAGGTTCTGCACACATTCTACGACGTCCTGCACACCCCTACTGGGGTCCTGCACAGGTCCCATGATGTCCTGCAAACTCCTACTGAGGTTCTGCACACATTCTACGACGTTCTGCACACCCCTACTGGGGTCCTGCACAGGTCCCATGATGTCCTGCACACTCCTACTGAGGTTCTGCACACATTCTACGACGTCCTGCACACCCCTACTGGGGTCCTGCACAGGTCCCATGATGTCCTGCAAACTCCTACTGAGGTTCTGCACACATTCTACGACGTCCTGCACACCCCTACTGGGGTCCTGCACAGGTCCCATTATGTCCTGCACACTCCTACTGAGGTTCTGCACACATTCTACGACGTCCTGCACACCCCACCTGGGGTCCTGCACAGGTCCCATGATGTCCTGCACACTCCTACTGAGGTTCTGCACACATTCTACGACGTCATGCACACTCCTACTGGGGTCCTGCACAGGTCCCATGATGTCCTGCACACTCCTACTGAGGTTCTGCACACATTCTACGACGTCCTGCACACCCCTACTGGGGTCCTGCACAGGTCCCATGATGTCCTGCAAACTCCTACTGAGGTTCTGCACACATTCTACGACGTCCTGCACACTCCTACTGGGGTCCTGCACAGGTCCCATGATGTCCTGCACACTCCTACTGAGGTTCTGCACACATTCTACGACGTCCTGCACACCCCTACTGGGGTCCTGCACAGGTCCCATGATGTCCTGCACACTCCTACTGAGGTTCTGCACACATTCTACGACGTCCTGCACACCCTACTGGGGTCCTGCACAGGTCCCATGATGTCCTGCAAACTCCTACTGAGGTTCTGCACACATTCTACGACGTCCTGCACACCCCTACTGGGGTCCTGCACAGGTCCCATTATGTCCTGCAAACTCCTACTAAGGTCCTGCACACATTCTACGACGTCCTGCACACCGCTACTGGGGTCCTGCACAGGTCCCATGATGTCCTGCACACTCCTACTGAGGTTCTGCACACATTCTACGACGTCCTGCACACCCCTACTGGGGTCCTGCACAGGTCCCATGATGTCCTGCAAACTCCTACTGATGTCCTGCACACATTCCATGAAGTCCTGCTTATCCTTACAGGGGTGTTGCACACGTTTCATGATGTCCTGCACACTCCTACTAAGGCCCTGCACACATTCTACGACGTCCTGCACACCCCTACTGGGGTCCTGCACAGGTCCCATGATGTCCTGCACACTCCTACTGAGGTTCTGCACACATTCTACGACGTCCTGCACACCCCTACTGGGGTCCTGCACAGGTCCCATGATGTCCTGCAAACTCCTACTGAGGTTCTGCACACATTCTACGACGTCCTGCACACCCCTACTGGGGTCCTGCACAGGTCCCATGATGTCCTGCACACTCCTACTGAGGTTCTGCACACATTCTACGACGTCCTGCACACCCCTACTGGGGTCCTGCACAGGTCCCATGATGTCCTGCAAACTCCTACTGAGGTTCTGCACACATTCTACGACGTCCTGCACACCCCTACTGGGGTCCTGCACAGGTCCCATTATGTCCTGCAAACTCCTACTAAGGTCCTGCACACATTCTACGACGTCCTGCACACCCCTACTGGGGTCCTGCACAGGTCCCATGATGTCCTGCACACTCCTACTGAGGTTCTGCACACATTCTACGACGTCCTGCACACCCCTACTGGGGTCCTGCACAGGTCCCATGATGTCCTGCAAACTCCTACTGAGGTTCTGCACACATTCTACGACGTCCTGCACACCCCTACTGGGGTCCTGCACAGGTCCCATTATGTCCTGCACACTCCTACTGAGGTTCTGCACACATTCTACGACGTCCTGCACACCCCTACTGGGGTCCTGCACAGGTCCCATGATGTCCTGCACATTCCTACTGAGGTTCTACACACATTCTACGACGTCCTGCACACTCCTACTGGGGTCCTGCACAGGTCCCATGATGTCCTGCACACTCCTACTGAGGTTCTGCACACATTCTACGACGTCCTGCACACCCCTACTGGGGTCCTGCACAGGTCCCATGATGTCCTGCACACTCCTACTGAGGTTCTGCACACATTCTACGACGTCCTGCACACCCCTTCTGGGGTCCTGCACAGGTCCCATGATGTCCTGCACACTCCTACTAAGGTCCTGCACACTCCTACTGAGGTCCTGCACACATTCTACGACGTCCTGCACACCCCTACTGGGGTCATGCACATGTCCCATGATGTCCTGCATACTCCTACTAAGGTCCTGCACACTCCCACTGAGGTTCTGCACCCATTCTACGACGTCCTGCACACCCCTACTGGGGTCCTGCACAGGTCCCATGATGTCATGCACACTCCTACTAAGGTCTTGCACACGTTCCATTATGTCCTGCAGACTCCTACTGAGGTCCTGCACACCCCTACTGGGGTCCTGCACAGGTCCCATGATGTCTTGCACACTCCTACTAAGGTCCTGCACACTCCTACTGAGGTCCTGCACACATTCTACGACGTCCTGCACACCCCTACTGGAGGCCTGCACAGGGTCCCATAATGTCCTGCACACTCCTACTGAGGTCCTGCACACCCCTACTGGGGTCCTGCACAGGTCCCATGATGTCCTGCACACTCCTACTGGGGTCCTGCACAGGGCCCATGATGTCCTGCACACTCCTACTAAGGTCCTGCACACTCCTACTGAGGTCCTGCACACATTCTACGACGACCTGCACACCCCTACTGGAGTCCTGCACAGGCCCATGATGTCCTGCACACTCCTACTGAGGTCCTGCACAGGTACCATAATGTCCTGCACACTCCTACTGAGGTCCCGCACACCCCTACTGGGGTCCTGCACAGGTCCTATGATGTCCTGCACACTCCTACTAAGGTCCTGCACACATTCTACGACGTCCTGCACACCCCTACTGGGGTGCTGCACACGTCCCATGATGTCCTGCCCACTCCTACTAAGGTCTTGCACACGTCCCATGATGTCCTGCCCACTCCTACTACGGTCCTGCACACGTTCCATGATGTCCTGCACACTCATACTGAGGTCTTCCACACGTTCCATGATGTCCTGCACACTCCTACTGAGGTCCTGCGCAGGTACAATGATGTCCTACACACTCCTACTGAGGTCCTGCGCAGGTACAATGATGTCCTGCACACTCCTACTGAGGTCTTGCACAGGTCCCATGATGTCCTGCACACTCCTACTGAGGTTCTGCACACATTCTACGACGTCATGCACACTCCTACTGGGGTCTTGCACAGGTCCCATGATGTCCTGCACACTCCTACTGAGGTTCTGCACACATTCTACGACGTCCTGCACACCCCTACTGGGGTCCTGCACAGGTCCCATGATGTCCTGCACACTCCTACTGAGGTTCTGCACACATTCTACGACGTCCTGCACACCCCTACTGGGGTCCTGCACAGGTCCCATGATGTCCTGCAAACTCCTACTGAGGTTCTGCACACATTCTACGACGTCCTGCACACTCCTACTGGGGTCCTGCACAGGTCCCATGATGTCCTGCACACTCCTACTGAGGTTCTGCACACATTCTACGACGTCCTGCACACCCCTACTGGGGTCCTGCACAGGTCCCATGATGGCCTGCACACTCCCTACTGAGGTTCTGCACACATTCTACGACGTCCTGCACACCCCTACTGGGGTCCTGCACAGGTCCCATGATGTCCTGCAAACTCCTACTGAGGTTCTGCACACATTCTACGACGTCCTGCACACCCCTACTGGGGTCCTGCACAGGTCCCATTATGTCCTGCAAACTCCTACTAAGGTCCTGCACGCATTCTACGACGTCCTGCACACCCCTACTGGGGTCCTGCACAGGTCCCATGATGTCCTGCACACTCCTACTGGAGGTTCTGCACACATTCTACGACGTCCTGCACACCCCCTACTGGGGTCCTGCACAGGTCCCATGATGTCCTGCACACCCCTACTGGGGTTCAGCACACATTCCATGACGTCCTGCACACCCCCACTGGGGTCCTGCCCACGTCCCATGATGTCCTGCACACTCCTACTGAGGTTCTGCACACATTCTACGATGTCCTGCACACCCCTACTGGGGTCCTGCACAAGTTCATCGATGTCCTGCACATTCCTACTGAGGTTCTGCACACATTCTACGACGTCCTGCACACCCCTACTGGGGTCCTGCACAGGTCCCATGATGTCCTGCACACTCCTACTGAGGTTCTGCACACATTCTACGACGTCCTGCACACCCCTACTGGGGTCCTGCACAGGTCCCATGATGTCCTGCACACTCCTACTGAGGTTCTGCACACATTCTACGACGTCCTGCACACCCCTTCTGGGGTCCTGCACAGGTCCCATGATGTCCTCTGCACACTCCTACTGAGGTTCTGCACACATTCTACGACGTCCTGCACACCCCTTCTGGGGTCCTGCACAGGTCCCATGATGTCCTGCACACTCCTACTAAGGTCCTGCACACTCCTACTGAGGTCCTGCACACATTCTACGACGTCCTGCACACCCCTACTGGGGTCATGCACATGTCCCATGATGTCCTGCATACTCCTACTAAGGTCCTGCACACTCCCACTGAGGTTCTGCACACATTCTACGACGTCCTGCACACCCCTACTGGGGTCCTGCACAGGTCCCATGATGTCCTGCACACTCCTACTAAGGTCTTGCACACGTTCCATAATGTCCTGCAGACTCCTACTGAGGTCCTGCACACCCCTACTGGGGTCCTGCACAGGTCCCATGATGTCTTGCACACTCCTACTAAGGTCCTGCACACTCCTACTGAGGTCCTGCACACATTCTACGACGTCCTGCACACCCCTACTGGGGTCCTGCGTGGGTCCCATAATGTCCTGCACACTCCTACTGAGGTCCTGTACACCCCTACTGGGGTCCTGCACAGGTCCCATGATGTCCTGCACACTCCTACTGGGGTCCTGCACAGGGCCCATGATGTCCTGCACACTCCTACTAAGGTCCTGCACACTCCTACTGAGGTCCTGCACACATTCTACGACGACCTGCACACCCCTACTGGAGTCCTGCACAGGCCCATGATGTCCTGCACACTCCTACTGAGGTCCTGCACAGGTACCATAATGTCCTGCACACTCCTACTGAGGTCCTGCACACCCCTACTGGGGTCCTGCACAGGTCCTATGATGTCCTGCACACTCCTACTAAGGTCCTGCACACATTCTACGACGTCCTGCACACCCCTACTGGGGTGCTGCACACGTCCCATGATGTCCTGCCCACTCCTACTAAGGTCTTGCACACGTCCCATGATGTCCTGCCCACTCCTACTACGGTCCTGCACACGTTCCATGATGTCCTGCACACTCCTACTGAGGTCTTCCACACGTTCCATGATGTCCTGCACACTCCTACTGAGGTCCTGCGCAGGTACAATGATGTCCTACACACTCCTACTGAGGTCCTGCGCAGGTACAATGATGTCCTGCACACTCCTACTAAGGTCTTGCACACGTTCCATGATGTCCTGCACACTCCTACTGAGGTCTTGCACACGTTCCATGATGTCCTGCCCACTCCTACTGAGGTCCTGCACACATTCTACGACGTCCTGCACACCCCTACTGGGGTCCTGCACACGTTCCATGATGTCCTGCACACTCCTACTGAGGTCTTGCACAGGTCCCATGATGTCCTGCACACTCCTACTAAGGTCTTGCACACGTTCCATGATGTCCTGCACACTCCTACTGAGGTCTTGCACACGTTCCATGATGTCCTGCCCACTCCTACTGAGGTCCTGCACACATTCTACGACGTCCTGCACACCCCGTACTGGGGTCCTGCACACGTTCCATGATGTCCTGCACACTCCTACTGAGGTCTTGCACAGGTCCCATGATGTCCTGCACACTCCTACTAAGGTCTTGCACACGTTCCATGATGTCCTGCACACTCCTACTGAGGTCTTGCACACGTTCGATGATGTCCTGCATACTCCTACTGAGGTCTCACATAGTCAACCGACACTTCAGCACATCCTGCGACGCCTTCTTATCGATGGTGCGCTTTGAACGAATACGCGCCGCGGTCAAGTACATCAACCCGCACAGCGTCCTCTTCCGAGCCGGACGTTCAAAGTACACCACCCTGGAGAGCAAGGTGTTTATATGGAGTCTAAGAAAACAATGACTGATAACGAAAAACCCACCATTTTCTTAAACTATTCTTGAGAGGCCGGTTTCCGAGTTTCAAACGCCCGTTAGGGGCCCAGAAGTCATTATGGTGAGTTCTGACAATTATTTTCGTCATTCCCGTGGCCGATTACCTCTAGTCACAAATTTTCGAGCGATTTGGTCCACGCCTTCCAAAAAAATGGTTTTCGACGGACGGAGGTGGAGGCGGAGGCGGAGGCGGAGGCGGAGGCGGAGGCGGAGGCGGTGGTGGAGAACGTTTTTGCGTACTTTGAGAGGTCATAACTTTAGAAAGCGGGGACCAGTTGGGATGAAAAGTTGCACACATATGTAATTTCTTGCAGCGCGTCGAATAGTGTACAGCTCATACCTCTGTTGACGGTATGAATAGGTGATCTCATTGTACGGCATCCGCGCGGGAAGAGATCAAAGCCAAATCCTGGTGAGCCTTCGCGCTCACCGCAATTTTTTAAAAACAACCACTTCGCTTCTACGATTGTGATAATGAGAACTGAACGCGATTGCGGAACTGATTTATATAATCCAAGTAGACTAGGGGTGCGTTCCAAGAAGTTTTCCATGGGAGGAAAAATGGCTCTGATAAGATATGACGAATGATAGTCCAAAAGACATGTTCATTTTGGGTGGCCTCATAAACTATCATTGGTTGGTATCACTATCAAATATGATTTCCTCCCGTGGAAATCTTCTTGGAACGCACCCTAGATCTAACAATACTGACAACAAGAACACTTCTGATTTGGAGAAATAGAAAAACAATGCTGGTCTATATGCGTTTCTCAGTTTTATTCTACTCAACTATGCACTGAATGAGCGGAGTAAGCCCACAATATAGAGGATAATAGCTAAACGGCACCAGAAACCCTCAATTTTCGTAGAAAAAACTGTTCAAAAACTCCCTTAAAGGCAGTGTTCACGATAAAAAATGTGTATCAGTTTCCACGAGGAATGGGTAGTGGAGGGGCACACTGTAACGTTGACGTGGAAAGAACGCATGAAAACGAGTCAGGAAAAGCTCCAAAAGAGCCCGAAGTTGCCACTTCGAGCGCAAGGCAAACCCTAAAAGCGCAACACACGCTCACCGACGTGAACAAATGAATGCTCGAGATCGTGAGATGAGCGATGATTGCCAATCACAAGCCCCGTTATTCCCTTCATTCTCGGCTTCTCTCTTTACCCAGGTCAGCTCGCATAGATCGGGTTCAAAAGACGGAAGTTACAAGCCTCGGACAACTCGTCCACCATGTTTCCTGAGCTCAATTTTTTAGGGACCATAACTCCATTCCCAGAAGGTCTTGTACGATTTCAGAGACATCATTGGAATCAGCATGGGGCCGTTTTCAAGATAGGTGGAAAAACAGAGAAACGATTTTTATCGTGAACACTGCCTTTAAACATTCAGTCATGCTTATTTTGTGTGTTTTATGCAGTAAATTGTTTAAAGGCATTGTACACGCTGAAAACCTCTCACCGTTTTTTTTTCTGTTCGAATGATTTCCTGGGCCCACCTAAGAACGCAGGAAGAGTTTGTTCGGTTAAAAACGCCTTATTGTGGAGATAAATGAGGTCCGATGTCTCAAACTTCGTCAAAAGAGGCCGGCCGTCCGTCAGTCATCTGGCACAATTTGCTGTCAGCTATCATATAAGTAACTTATCAACAACTGATACAGTACAACTGAGGGGGAAGTTGATGGAATATCTCGTACGATTACGTGAAGAATGCCTTTTCTTCACTCACCGACTAACCTTTCCTTCTCCACAAATCACTTGAAAGAAAGATGAACTTCATTTGATCGTGAGATCGTTGGTCAAAACAGCGATCTCTAACGATCGACTCTTCCTTTCTCAGAAGTCGATTGATTTTCGCGGCTTTTTCAACGTAGCTGTTATATGGGGTACTAGAGCTCTCATTATAAATTAAAAACTCGAAAACGAAATCCATCGTGAAAAGATACCTTTAACTTTGGAAATGTTCTTGGGCTTGAAGTTTGTTAAGAAATGACTTCCTATCGTCTTTCTTCTCCCAAAGATTCTTGACTTAACCGCGCGTTTGTACAGTAGGATTCCTCGAGATAAAGGGAAATTCAACACTTTGGCAACTGTTTCGTTGGATGCACACTATACTTTTACATTTTCAGATTTTTTTCGAATATTCGACTTTTCGAATAATTCGGGATTTTCAACATTTCGAATATTCGATTTTTCGAATAAATCGTGAATTTGAACTTTTCGAATATTCGGCTTTTCGAATAATTCGGGATTTTGAACTTTTCGAATATTCGACTTTTCGAATAATTCGGGATTTTCAACATTTCGAATATTCGATTTTTCGAATAAATCGTGATTTTGAACTTTTCGAATATTCGGCTTTTCGAATAATTCGGGATTTTGAACTTTTCGAATAATTCGGGATTTTGAACTTTTCGAATATTCGACTTTTCGAATAAAAAGTCGACTTTTTCAATCGACTGTCGAATAATTTTTCGAATTTTTCCATTCGAGTTTTGGAGTAATACAAAAAAATGTCATCGCCACTATTTTCCAGAGAAAAGCCATATTGCTTCAGCTAGCATTATCTATCTTTTTTTTTTTGGATTGAACCAAACTGTCGAATAGGGAAGCAAACAAACTACTCACGAGACGGTTGTCAATGTCTGAAAAATATACGAATTATGTAGATAACTGCTTCTCATTATTTAATTCCGATAGGAAGTGAGTACAAAACAATAACTCGGGCGTCGGTTCCACAACTAGACTAATAAAACCCACCGCCGCTGCCGTCTTAGTGGCCGAATAGACTCCCGCCTCTGAAAGGCGCTGCAGCATGCAATGGAATAGAGTTGATCATGCGGCACCGTACGATCGATTCCCCTCCTTTAAATGCTGCCGCGTATTTCCACGGCGGGAGTGTATTCGGCGCGTGACGCGCTGGAAGCGCGGCGGACTATTAAAGTTCTCCGCGCGCCGTGCCGCGCATCTAGCGCCGCCATAGCAGCGTAGCCCGAACCGCCATGGCGGTTCGGCCATATCAATCAATTTTCCCTTCTCAGTTCAGGTACAATCTAACATCAAGAATTGCGAGACTATCCTACGGTGCCGTATACGCTAGTACAAGCGAGAAATTTCTGTGTATGTCACAGTTAACGCCCAACTTTAACCCCCACCGCCCTGCCGATGCCGCCGGAGATTTCAGTTGTTTCTCGCGCGTCCCGTGCGTGCTGCGCGGTGAAAACTTTCATAGTCCACCGCTCGTGCAACGCTTAGGCCTAGTGCATACTTCGTCACGGGGTCGCCGCGACAGAGTCCTCAACGACGTGAACGGTCATCGGCCGGTCGCCTTGCAAATGGAGTTGACGCAATATTTCGTCCACTACCAAATGCACACATTATATTCTTGACAAAGATCTTCTATCAATAATAGGGTCTAATGTTCTGTAATCTAAGAGCGGTTCATTTGTGGATGCTGGAACACGGAGCTGGACTTTGTTTTCGTCCTGCCCCTTTTTAACTGATTACGCTGTGTGTGAGGTGATTTTGTTCAATTTTAGATTCGACTGAAATCGTGGCGCGCGCGAAGCGCTTCACTTAGATTTGGCTTTGATTCCTTACCGCGCGCAACCCGCACAGAGAGTCCACCCACTCACACTGAAGTTAGGAAAATGAGAAGTATACCATTGAAACCGCCCTACAAAGTTAGGTATGTTAGCAATTTTTCATCCCGATAGACCCCCCCATCCAAACTAAAAATGTGACCCCCTAACGTGGGCGTCAAGTCCAACGCGGTCGCCGAAGCCTTCGGAGCGGCTCTTGTCAGCTCCGGCGGCTTCGGGTCCGTGTTGGACCTGACTGAGCAGAAGACGTCTCAATCCTTCTGGCGCGTGATTTGACTTTGAATATTTATATTGCGCTTGCCAAATCTTTTTTTCTACAATTTCACATTATTTAAAAGATTTCGATAATCGCTAAATCCAATGAGAGAAATTTCACAACGATTCATGACTTTGTTCACCGCAAATTCTATCCTCAACATTTTCACAACATTTCGAGAAACCGTTGATCACTGTATTCATTTAAAGGACTTCACAATATTTCAATGATTTCTTTGATCGCCAAATCTAATTTACGATTCTATCCAAAAGGGTCTTCCAAGCGAAAGAGGTTTGGTGCGCGCCAGAAACGTTCCAACAAAAAAGGGAACAATAGGAAAGTGTAGTGAGAAGAGTGTACAAAAAGTGAACAATATTTTCTCCAAGCGATATTCTCGGTCGACTCTTCTATACAGCGAAAACAGACCGTTGCGGTATTCTACTCGGAAGTACTTTGTAGTTCCAAAAATAATTCCGATCATGCGAGAACCGGTAAAAATATGCATGAATTTGTATCTGATAGTTTTAATTCATTGAAAGAGATGATGTCAAACTGGCCAGAGCAGACGGTTAGCTCCAGCTCTTGGGAAAAATGAAACAATTGAAATACATTATAAAGCAAGAGTATTCCCATATAATCTCGTGAACGAATAAAAGTCCTTTTTTTGAAAACCATTATGTTCTTCCTCGTAAAATACCCCAACGGTTTGTTTTCGCTGTATAGAAGAGTCGACCGAGAATATCGCTTGGAGAAAATATGGTTCACATTTTGTACACTCTCCTCACTTCACTTTTCTATTGTTCCCTCTTTGTTGGAACGTTTCTGGCGCGCACCAAACCTCTTTCGCTTGGAAGACCCTTTTTGGATAGAATTGTTCACTTTTGCCGAATATTAAGCAGTAATATCCCTCAAAAATATGCAACACTTATCAACCTTTTTGGACTGATACGATAATCAGTAAGCAATCAACAGACGATTATAAGTTGCTATCGGCACAAAATTCTCACCGTAAAGAAAATTCATGACAACCAATTGATCAAGAGTAGGGTATAGAAGAAATTGAGAGCGGTGTGTTTTCATTCTCACACCGTCTTTCTCTGGAGGTGAGCGGCTGAAGCTGAACAGACTAGGGATTAGGGAAACAGCCTCACCGGTTATAAAGATATCACGATATCTGGGCCTGAACATGGAAAACTCTGGCAAAAATTTTGCTACACTTCCGTGAGAATTGTGTGCCGATGGCTTATTATCAACTTGTGCAATCAACTTGTGAAGCACACAACAAATGAAGCGCAACTCTCATTTCGCGGCAACACGCACATATTACATGAACCGCTCTGCACTTTCCACAACGTCTTGAAGACGTCATTTGAAGCTCGAAGCACTTTTCAGGACGTCTCGATGACGTCATGAGAAGCCCGAAGCTTTTTCTCGATGACGTCATCAGAAGCCCGAGGCTTCTTTCACGACGTCCCTATGACGTCATCTGAATCCCGATTGACCTAGAAATCGATTACTGACCAGCCTACATACCTCCTACCAACTTACCTGCCTGCCCAATTGATCGCCTGCTATCATTGGCAGTGGCTACTCCTGACTCAGAAGTTTCAACCCTAGTTACATGTTTTCTTAGTAACATACATTGAAGGGCACAACTAACTTACTTAAAGGCAATGTACACGATAAATTGTTGATGTTCAGTTTCTTACAGATTATGATAGGTCAAGAGCTTGCTGTGACAGCAGCGTCAGGAAAACTGCAGAAAAAGACGAGAAGGCGCTTTTTAACCCTTGCTCTTTGCCGGCTGTTTGCGTGCCCTTCAATGTATGTATGTTACTGAGGAAAACATGTAACTAGGGTTGAAACTTCTGAGGAGTTCCATTAGCAGTGAATGGAAAGCGTGACGGCCTACGGCCCACGGCACACACCATGAATTTTTCTTAAGCTTTAGGGCTCCACAACTTTGTTATTTGTGAACCGATTTGGCCCAAATTTTGACAGTTGGTGTGTTTTCGCCCCATTCACGTATACCCGGAAGGGAATCTGCAAGAAATTTGTTTGAATGGTTTTATAAACTACTTTATAAAATTGTAAGTGATCACGAGGCCTAGGCAAAACCAAACCTCTCCAGCCGCTTCGCGACTGGAGCGGTACAATTTCACCACATTTGAAAAAATTTGTCGACCGCCAAATCCATCAAAAGGAATTTCCCAACACTTTTATGAATACCGAATCTTTGACCTTTTCCGCGGAGCCTAACCCTTTTAAAATTCTATCTATGCAGAGTTCCAAGGCACTGATCACTTATAAGATACTTCTTTCAATATGAGATAGTCATGTAAGGTGGCTGAGTGGCGTTTTATACACCGAAAAAATTTGCCATCCATGAAAAATCTCGAGCCGATGGTGACTTACATAGTGATCAACACGCAAAAAGACTCATTCTGTGCAATGTTGCATCACCATAAATCCAGAACATTTACCTACCGATGAAGTTATTCGTTTCGGCGTGGCCTTCCCCAACCTTTTAAAAATCGTCCAAGAAATCTCATATTTGGGTTGACCGCCCAAATTAACCCTGGCAGCAGTCCCGAGCGAAAAGTTTCAACCGAATTTAAAAAAGTGGAATAGCGCCAGTTTTTGTGAAATTCAATGCCATTTTTTCCATTTTCGTGATTTTCATTCTCCAAATGGAGCGTGCATTGCATAAAAAATCATGAAAAAAAGAAATTTTGAAATGATCGAAATCATGAAGAAATCCATGGTAGTATTCAGGAAAATGAAAACCTTTGAGTAGAAGATGGTCGTTACATAAAAATATCTGAAATGAACATATTAGTGCCTCCCAGGCCGGATTTCTGTCACTTGCGTCGCGATGTCGTAGTGCAGTGCACGACGACGTGACACACCATCCAGCTGGCGCTAAACAGCGCGCACGTTGTGAAAAGTGTAGATTGTCCGCGACACAGCCACGACACCGTCGCGTATAGCAGCTCCCACTAGATTCGTCGCGCGCGACGACTGTCAGTGCTACTCAGAAAAAATGAAAACAACTTACTTGTAACATAAAAGGCCGAAAACAAGTTACTTGTTACATATCTGGGCCGATGTAAATTACTTGCGACCTATCTCAGATCATTTAAGTTACATGTAACATATCGGCGGGATACTGCGTGTGGTACGCTTCCGATATGTTACATGTAACTTAAATGACTTGAGCTGAGTCGCAAGTAACTTACATCAGCTTAGATGTGTTAAAAGTAACATGTTTTCGGTTTCTGAGTATACTGCGTCCGGTGCGCCTCCGATATGTCACATGTAACTTAAATGGCACAGTATAAGTCGCAAGTAACTTAAATCGGGCAAAAGATATTTCCAAAATTGATTTACGACGCACTGGCGGGGTCAGGCTTACGACTGGCGTTGCTGTTGGTTCAATTACCCAAGTTTGAGGTACTTGACCCAAACACCAGCAGGAAGGCCCTGCACAGAATTTTTGCGTAGTGTGTGGTCTGGGGCGCGCACTTTGCGTCGCGTGTCGTCTGCATTACGTCATGTCCACCCATAGTGAAAATTCAAATGCAAGTTACATGTAACATAAGTGTAACTTACATGTAATTTAAATTTAAGTTAGAGTTCGCGCAATCATTTTAGTCTGATGAATAGACGGGGCTGCGACGGTAGATCACCCCGCGCAAATCGAAACCCCATTCTCCAGTGAGGCCCCAACCCCGCACGGCCAGCCGCCTGGTCCATGCGTCAGACTAAAATGAAAACCGAAACTTTACATGTAATATAAATGTATGTTACATGTAATATAAATGTAAGCTACTTGAGACATTCAAGTAAGTTACATTTATATTACAAAAAACTTGTTTTGATTTTTCTGAGTAGGCGCGATTGAGTGCTGCGCTGGGCGCGGCGGTATGTATCAGTCCTACACCGCAGCACCGTCGTTGCGACGCAAGTATGCACTAGGCCTTACGGTAAGGACTGAAAGATTCCTTAGTCGCTTGCCACATGAGTGAGTCATCATTGATAATTTCGCTCTGCCTTGATTTCAAAAAAACACCTACGATTTGCGACAGTGTGCATCCTTGGCGCGCGAACTGCTCTTGGGTCCATGGAATGTTCTTGAAAAAAATTATTCGGTAAATTCGACTATCGAATTCATTCAGATGTTTTCATAGATTTTCGAATATTCGATTTTTCGAATAATTCGGGATTTCAAACTTTTCGAATATTCGGTTTTTCGAATGATTCGGGATTTTGAACTTTTCGAATATTCGACTTTGCGAATAATTCGGAATTTTGAAGTTTTCGAATATTCGAGTTTTCGAATAACTCGAGATTTTGAACATTTCGAATATTCGACTTCTCGAATAATTCGGGAATTCGCCTTTTTCGAATATTCGACTTTTCGAATAACTCGAAGTCGACTTTTTCAGTCGAATGACTTTTCGAGTCATTCGATTCGGTCAAAGTATAATGCACACCCCTTCCATGAAAATGGCCCGGCTGATGCAATGGGCCGATTCTCGCGATTTTCACCCATTTTCTGGTCGTTTTTCGTCTTTTCTATTCATTTCCTCAGAAAGGCCCGGAGCTATGTTATCTGCCAACACTTCGGAATTGTTCCATCGTATGCTTTGCCGTTGAATTTTAGTAGATGAACCTTCCAACTCATATAACTGGGGGAGGGCGGCAATAATCGCAATAGCGAGGAAGAAAATGTTTTGAGGCAAGTGGGGAATTTACCGCGAAACGGGTGTGGGAAGGCGAAATGGGCCCTTCTACTGCAAGACAATAGGGTAATTTCCCACAGCAAGCCTTCCGCGTGGTGTCCCAACCCAGCACCCATTGTTCATTGATTAATCAGAAAAATATTTTCTCAAACCTCGCTGTGTTCGACAGCTTTCTGTCCTTAGAAAGCAGGGCTAGAATACAAGACCACCTCGAGAGTGGGTAACTCAGCCCACCGTCTACGTTGTGGTTTTGTTTTCGCGTTCATCGCGCTCGAGGGAAGAACAATGGGAATCTCCGGGATAGGAGTTCCTCCTGTTTTGCCCCCCCCTTTCCCAATCGACTGTTCAGGGTGTAAGTTACTCACTTCCAAGTTTTTCTATCAGGAGCTGCCCCCCAGGAACCTCTCTAACCGCGTTGCGACATAAATCTACTGAACCACACCTTTTTAACCAAACTGTACGTGGGTGCTAGAAGACTGGCGATTTGACCCAAAATATGCAAGGTAAAAAGAGGTGCTTCAGTAGATTCATGTCGCAACGCGGTCAGAGAGGTTCCTGAGGAGGCAGATCCTGACAAAACAACTTGGAAGAGAGTAACTAACACACTGCCGCACAACACTCTATCCCGTTATTAGCCCCTCCCCACCAGGAGCAGAGGTCGTCAAGGACGACACTTCGTGGTGAATCAGACGACGGAGACGATGGGACCACCCCACTCAAGGGGAATCCCATTGTTATCCCCTAGACCGAAGGAAAATGACAAAGTCGGATCTATTCACCTTGGGAGTTTCCCTACCAACATGTGAGCAGAAATAATCGCCCATCACTGTCCATTTCGAATTAGCCTGAAACGAGTGTAACATTTTTTCAAACCTCACTCTATTTTGATATGTGGACAGCAATTTTGAAATCAATCTCTCAATCAATTCACACAACTAGTGTTTTTGAGTTGATGAACTCAGATTGTTACCAGTTTTTACGAGGAGCTCGTCTTACTTACATTGAATTCTTTAGGTGTATGTAGATACCTCCTACCCTCGTTTTTATTTCTAGAGTTAAAAAATCGAGATGGAAACGAGATTTCATTAGACGAAACACACCTGTTTCCCAAACTGGGAAAACCGGTACAAACACGTGTTTCGCGGGAGGTTTCATATTACACTACGAAAAAAAAACGATGATTTTGAGATTATGAAACGTTCAGCCATGTCCATCCCTCCCCTCTTTCCGCCGCCCCCCCCCCCATCCAGTCCCGTGCAGCTAGGCAGTTCGATCCCTCCAGCTGGCGAGCGAGCGTCGACCGATGGCATTCTTTGTGTTTTGTAGCTGTCGCGATTGAAAAACATCGCAGCGGCGTACAGAGCGCGATTTCACGAACTCTCTGAGACAGCTGTGCATCGGCATCAACGACGTCGACACACGGCGTTGGCCGCCCCAACCAAGGTCAGCTGATAGACTGAAACTCTCGCCGACGTCGTGACTCAGTGCTGACGAACCTGACAGGTACCCCCTCCGTGCTTCGAAATAGAGCAATTAGTCGATGTACTGTGATCTATCTCTACCTGAGTAGGGATTAGCCATTGTTATAGCAGTGGCACTAATTCTTCGCCGGAACCACACTTGCATAATTTCTGATCAATGATTGCATTCAACTCACTAAAGGATGTCTTGTAAAGTAGATTTGGACGAGTCAGCCGTTGGGTGTTGCCTTCGGTAATATCGGGGCCTCTTCCGGTCATAGGAAACGCTCTACACCGTTCCACTTGTGCCATCAGGCAGGAAATGAGAGCGTCTTTAAAAAGGCTTTCTATATCCAGAAATCCATACTGCATTATGCATTACCGGGGCGTGACTTTCCGCAGTGAAGTGATAGGCGAGAAGGACCCTAGGCTCCCAGTGTTGAAAGAACGGTAGAAAACGAGCCAGGAGTGACAAAATAACGGCTGCGAACAAGCTTTTTGGTGTACCAGACACGCCTGGTGTCCCAGACACGCCCCTTGAAAGGAACAAATGAAAACTCACATTACAGGAGTTATCAAGTGAAGGAAGTGATGATAAGTGATCTGATCGCTTGACTGCACTGATAGTCATCATCCTTCATAGCGGTCAATTCCTCCACGCTCAAAAATCAACGTAAACAAGGGAGGACCTATCTTGGCTCAAAAACGCGACTTTCGCGTCCTTTTCAAGCGTGCTTCGCTATGTAGGGCACCAGACCTTCTGTAAACCGTGGAGATATTGGAAGTGAAATTTATCGTGAACACTGCCTTTCAAAAAGGTGTCATAGCACAGAAGAGCGGCTCCATGCTTCACAAATTCGGAAATCTTGAAAACTGATTGCATAGCCTTTCTCTCTCATTGCTAGCCGAACGAAATAAGGCTTACGGGACTTATCAAGTCGAAACCTCCATACCATTCTTGTATTATGCGATGACCGGCCGCTCCGCTGCTTGCTCCTCCCGGACTCATATGAGCAGCACAGGCTGTATACATATAATTAATTTCATGTGGATCGTAAGCTTTCGCATTTTGTGTACCTGATTTCATCATACACTTATGTTCATGTAACAAGGTTAGAAACCCATATTTTGTGTCTGGCCGAAATCGTTCTAAAAAAACTAAAATTCTTCATCCCAGTGAGCGTACTGAGGTCAGGGTTTCACTTTTTGTCAAAAAGTATGTGACCGTTGGAATGAAACTTCTCAAAGTGGAAAATTTGCTTCGGTTCTTTTTCATTAAAATTTTCCGGTTTTGGTGCTTTTTTTATTTTAGAGTATTTCGCTCACCCCCGTCTACTACCCACTCCGGGAGCTGTGATCTTATGTAAGGCCATCTTTTGTACTCAAGTGTAGGGTTCTTATTTTAATCCAGAACTGAATATTCGGCTAAAGTCTTCAGTTCGGCTTTTTTTCTTTTATCGCAGCAATCTTGAGCAGCGGTAATCGTTGGAACATTGTCATGGAATCCTCTCATGATAAAAATCGTATAAAAGACGGAGAGATCCCTCGTGATTGGACGCAGTCTGTGTATGAGAACGCGGCCGTCCGTCGCAAGTCGGGACAACCCGTGTTTTTGCAAATTAAGAACTGTCGTCGGTCGGCCATTTCTGGTTCGCGTGATAAACAGCGGACGGAGCCGCGCTATCATCGAGGTGGAGCGCGAAAACAAGGCTCTCGCAAACAGAACGGGAAGGGATTTCGTCCCCTCCACATCAAGTGCCCGAGCCGACGATTGCCCACACCAGACCCCCTGCAGATCGCCCCATAACCACGTCTCCACAGAGGTCAGAACTGATGGTTATTCCCTCCGTAAAAATGCTTTGGTTCGGTTGCGGCCAACACATTGGATATGCGCTTGATTCTTTTACAATCTGCCAAAATTATTCTTGAGTATGGACATCAGCCCAACCCGAGGACATTGCCGGGAACTTCGAACCACTGTCATAATCTTAAAAGACACATTTCTTCGCCTCCAAAGAGGCGCTTAGATCTTTTTCTTCAGAGAGAAGTGATGCTAGTTTCCTCATTTCTGGCTTTTCTCTTCCTGCTTTTTTCTTACTGAACAACTCCTTCAGTTCTGTAATGACGGAAGTAAAAGGAGGGCAGATATGTAGATTCAGCACGGATAGCATTGACCGTTTCGGTTCCCTCTTGACGAAGTAATTTACGTTGCTATAGCCTACGCGCCCCGAGTTTGCGCCAACGCAAACCACGCTGTCAAGAGACAATCAAAACGGTCGGTGCAATCCATGCCGATGGTAGATGGATGATGACTACCCGTCAAAGGGCGCGCCGTGCCGATGGGAAGCCCCAAAGTACCAGTTTATTGACTACTGCTTTATCTGATGGTAGAATTGAACGAGGGGACATGTCCCTAGTGCTATATTTATTACCTTATCTTATCGTACCTGATGCGATTTATGGCATTGTATTCTTTTGTTTTGTTTACACAGGGCATTTACTTCAAGATTGTACCGAGCAGTGGATTACACACCACTATTAGGGGCGATTCATCGATTGGACCACATCGTTGTCGTCTTTTCATCCCTCATCAATTGCGATTTTTCGGATGGAAATTTGGGTTTGAAGAACTGGTCTTCGGTGGACGGCGACGGGTTGATCACAACGGGAACAACAGGGTGTAACGACGACAATCGTACGCTAACAAAGCGTTTATGGCGTTTTTCATTCTAGCTTTTTTGTCCCGAAGACAGCATTTTGTGATAGAACTTTTAATCTTGTTACATGTGTGAAATTAGTACTTTCAATGTTTCTGGCACCTAATTGAGCCGATAGATTTCGAATGAATTTACTTGAGAAATCTGTCCTCTGGTTGCAGTGAACATTTTGATCATTTTTTGGAGGCGGAGGAGTGGGAATGACCGTGGTGGTTCCTTTACGGGCCCTTTTCCATCTTATGCGAAGTGAGAAAGCCTTTTGATTTTCTGATCGGCTTCAAAACATCGAAGGAACTGACTATCTCCGAGGTCTCTTGTGAAATGTTCTTTGATTATCCCCAAATTGCTTTTTTGGAACTTTCATTTTTGGTTGATCTCCTCAAAAACATCAATAATTAGTTTATTTCCTCACAGCTCGACTTGTTTTCTATCCATTCCCTTGCTAAGGCCGAGATCATACTTCCAGCGACCAGCGACAGCGACAGTGCACATCAGGCGTATTGATTCTTCATGATCATAGCTTAAAGGTAGGAAAGAAGCGGCTGAATCGCTCGAAAAAGATAAAAGGCAATGAGTTAGAAATGCTTGAATTTTGAGTTGTGAGAACCTGCCACTACTCACGCAACATTCGAACTTATTTAATGGCAGCAGACACGCTCAAAAATGATATCGATTTTATGATATAAATTGAAGGTTTGAAACTGGTAGTATGCGGAACTAACGAAAAAAAAACAACGAAAACTGTAAGCGAATAAAGAAGTTAGGGTTGTTTTTGTTATCAGGTGAAATTGGACGAGTTTTACCGCGCGCTGTTGAAATAGCGAATATTAGTGATAAAATGGTTGAGGTAGCTACGCCAATAGACTCTTACAGCTTGTACTGGAACGCTCACCTCGTTGAAGGCATTAAATCCAGCCAATGCGATCGTATTCGAACGATCAATCTGGACGAGTTTGTATTTGGGGGCGGGGTTGACAAATTTTTTCGACGTGCATTGCTCAAATTTAGTAGTTTTAACTAGTTTTTGACGCTTCTAACAGCGCGAGCCTTCTACTAGGGGCCATACGACCCCAGTAACGTAGTTTCCTCAATAACTTTTTCGAGAGTGTCTGCTGCCTTTAAAGGCAGTGGTCGCGATCAAAGATGCTTGTCGTCTTTTTCTCTCTAAACCCTTTTCTGGGTCTCGAGTAGTAGGACCTATAAGAAAAAATCGCGAAAAAAACCACTGTTTTGGGGCAAATTTGAAGCCTGAACTTTCTTGTCTTTTGATGGTGGACGAGCCTACTCCACTTCATTGGCATCGATGACCTCTGATATCAAGAACATCAGCTGGCTTGAAATTGAATTTCAATCAATGAACCTTATTAACCTTACGGATTTATGTACACATCTAGTCAAAAACGTTGACTGGAGTGCCTTCTGTCATTGTTCAATTGTTTTTACTAGGTAAATTTGCATTTATTTCTTCCTCTGAATGTCGATGATTTTTGACTGCTCAGCATGAGACTGCGATCTTTTTCGTCGGCGCTGTGCACGTGTGCACGAACTAGCATCTTTGGGCCTTAAAAACTCTAATTCTAGCCCGTTTTTCACGGCGGTACCTTCATGGGTTTTCAGCTGTTTTCGATCTGAGCTGATTTTTGTAGTTTTTTTTTATAAGATTTTCATCGTGACCACTGCCTTTCAAGGCAGTGGTCACGATGAAAAACTTTATCGAAAAAACTACAAAAATTAGCTTAGATCAAAAACAGCTCAAAAACTATGAAGGTAGCGCGGTGAAAAACGGGCTAGAATTAGAGTTATTAAGACCCTTAATTTCCAGTTCGTGCACACGTGCACAGAAAGATCACAGTCTCATGCCAAGCAGTCCAAAATCATCGACACTCAGGCAGCGTCCATACGTGGCGAGAGCGGGCGTTCCCGCTGTTGTGCGCCTCTCGACGCTCCTCAACGCCGGAGCAGCCCGTGCCCGCAAATTAACACAGGAGAACACTCTCTACCTCCTCTTGATTCGATTGAAAACGTTTGATCGGGTGATCAACCGCTCGAGTCGGCGCAACGGCTGATGATTTCCCACGGTTTTCAACTTCCGTGGTGTGATTATGGAAAGCAAGGGCAGTAGTCTTGCAACTCGCTTAATGCCACCCGCTGTAGTGATAGGGCAGTAGGTTTGAAACTTGCTGCTTGCCTCGTGTTGCTGGCGTAGGCGCGCGAGAGCGAGCGGGCGAGGGCGCACGAGAAGGCGCGCCTGTGAGCGGCTAGCGAATGGTGTGTCCTCGATGACCATCGATTTTGCGTAATCGCACGCTCTCGCCACGTATGGACGGAGCCTCAGGGGAAGAAATAAATGCAAATTCACCTGATAAAACAGTTGAACAATGAAAGCAAGCACTTCAGTCAATGTTTTTGACTAGATGTGTACATAAACCCGGAGGTTCATTGATTGAAATTCGATTTCAAGCCAGCTGATGTTCTTGATATCAAAGATCATCGATGCCGATGATGTGGGGTATGCTCGTCCACCATCAAAAGACAAGAATGTTCAGGCTTCAAATTTGGCCCAGAACAGCGTTTTTTTCGCGATTTTTTTCTATAGGTTCTACTTTTCTATACCCAGAAAACGGTTTGTAGAGAAAAGGGGTCTGCAGAGTTACAGAGACCGGCGAGCGGTCGCCGAGCGTCAGCCTTGACACGGCGACAAAAATGTTTCGAAACATTATCGTCGCGGCGTCGGTTGCCGCTCGCTGGCAGTGATGCAGGGCCGTCGCGGCGTCAATACACTCTGCGGTCCCCCTCGTCGCCCTTTACGCCGCGTCGGTCGCCCCCGTCGCTGAAAGTGATCGATATCGCATCACCCAGCGTTGCTCGTCGCTGCGAGCAACGCCGCAACTTGGACTCTGCGGAACCCCAAAAAGAAGACGAGCTCATTTGAGCGCGACCACTGCCTTTAAGAAAATGTTCTTTTTCCTTCATATCCGAAAGTGCGTCTATACTTTTGAAACAACCAATTTCGGAGTTTAATGTCAAACTTTAGGGTTTGGGGGGCACAAACTCAGTGGTGATTATTCCTTTCTCGACATCTCTGATCCAGACCGCATTTTAACACAATGTCGGTGTCGGAGTGAAACTCCATTCCGTAGTTACAGACAACGGCTGTTGCAGCGCGCAACCACATGGTCCTGGCACGATTAACATTTCCTCCAGTGCGATTATCATCGTGTCGCGTCTTCCAACAGCGGTTGTCAGCAACTGCGGACCGAAAATTCATCCCGATAAAGATGTTATTCTATATATGTACATCTTGAAGGTCCGGGTATACTTCTGAAACGCATTGCATGAGAATCGCTCGACGGAGAGCCAAGGTTTGGACTGCGTTATAGATTTGACACTTTCACTCAGTTCAAGATGATTGCTCTCATCCCTTTTCACTGACTCAGACAATGGGGGTAGGTATTGGATTTGACGGCAGCCACAGGATTCCCATAAGTTCATTCGTAAAAGGCATTTAGGCTCGTTCAGGATAGCCCTTTTTTATCTCAAGCCATGAAGAAGATATTAATAAAAGTTAATTTTTATCTAGATGTTAAACTTGTCATCGCAAAGAGTCCTGCAACTCTTTTTTTCTCTTCCCGCAAATGATTTGCACACAAGCTCATGGTGAAAGCCCTTCAAATTGTAATAAGTAGTACTAGGCTGACTTCTGCCTTAGAAAGATGGATTTAGATGGAAATTGAGACAACTAAGCTATTATATTTTCTATGTTTTGTCTCTAGATTACTAAACATTATGTTCTCCTATCACTCAGCCAGTGTAAACACTACGAGCGAAAATTGATGTCAGAGGTGTTTGGTGGCTTCAGTATCCCTCGAAACCTCAACAAATGCTGGGAACTTCCGCGTCTTCAGTTATGTCGAGAATCGCTAGTTATACCAAAACTCTCTCTCCCACCCGTCCACCTACCAGTCAAGATCATCGTGCAAGCAAATTAAAGGCATCGTACGCGCTGAAAACCACTCACCATTTTTTTCGGTTTAAAGGCAGTGTTCACGATAAATTTCACTTCCGATATCTCCACGGTTTACGAAAGGACTGGTGCCCTATATAGCAAGGCATGCTTAAAAATTACACGAAAGACGCGTTTTTGAGCAAAAATAGGCCCTCTCTTGTTTCCGTTGATTTTTGAGCGTGGAGGATTTGACCGCTAGAAGGATGATACCTATCAGTGCAATGAAGCAAACAGCTCACTTATCAGCCTTTCCTTCACTTGATCATTCCTATAATCTGAGTCTTCATTTCTTCCTTTCAAGGGACGGATCTGGGGCACGGAGCTTGTCTGGGGCACCAAAACGCTTGTTTGCAGCCGTTATTTTGCCACTCCTGGCTCGTTTTTTTACCGTTCCTTTGGCACTGGGAGCCTAGGATCCTTCTCCCCTATCATTTTACTGTGGAAAGTCAACGAGGATGATCATCGTGAACGCTGCCTTTTAATGGATATCTGGGCCTACCTAAGAACGTAGGGAGAGTTTGTACGGTTAAAAACGCCTTATTCTAAAGATAAATGAGGTTGAATGTCTCAAATTCCGTCAAAAGAGGCCGGTCCTCCGTCAGTCATCCGACACAATTTGCTGTCAGCCATCATATACCCTCTGGTTCCGGGCCTGATTTAGTGCGTGCAGTTGCGGACTTGCGTCGTGGGGGCGCGACGCATCGCTTTCGTACTAGCTTCCGCGCCCGCCCCTCATCAGCTGATCGTGTGAGTTTTTTCTACATTTCCAAGGTTTTTCCCAGTTCTTCGATCTTTTTCTCAGCTGTTCGCGCCCCCACGACGCAAGTCCGCAATTGCACACACTAAATCAGGCCCGGAACCGGAGGGTAAGTAAATTATCAACAATTGATACAGTACAGCTGAGGGAAAGTTGATGGAATATACTTTACGATTACGTGAAGAATGACTTTTCTACACAAATCAGTTAACCTTTCCTTGTCCACAAATCACTTGAAAGAATGATGAACTTCATTTGATCGTGAGATCGTTGGTCAAAACAGCGATATCTAACAATCGACTCTTCCTTTCTCAAAAGTCGATTGAGATATTATCGGTCTGAAAAGGGGGTTTTCTGTGATTTTTTCGCGCTTTTCTCAACGTAGCTGTTATATTGGATACTAGAGCTCTTCTTATATATGGAAAACTCGAAAACGAAATTCCTCGTAAACGATGCCTTTAAAGGCACAGTCCAACCTCAGAGGTAATTTTTGATATTATGGTCCGGTCGCCGCCTATAGCAACCCTGCCAAGCGCGAAATCTCAATTCGCTCAAATAAGCGAGAAAAAGCTAGGAAAAAGTCGAAAAAAAAAGTACCACGCCCCCTTGAAGAAAAAATGCGTAACGCCCACTGCCAGGTTTCCGACCTCAATAGGGAAGAGACGCGTGAATGAGTTTATTCAAAACCTATGTTCTTCGATTTGTTTTCGGTCTGGCTTTGTATTGTGGCCTGCTTCAGAACGATGGATGCGAACAACGAGAAAATACAGGCTCAAGACAACTCGTCGAGAAAACCTAAACAGGCAGCAGCGACTGTTTATCCATACGTGTTCCATCTCATTGTTTTGCCAGTGGAAATGCTCTACCGAGTTTCACAAGTCTCAGCTTGTCAACTTCCCGCGTATTCAGTGCTATAACAATGTGGATAAACGGTCGCTGCTGCCTATTTAGGAGGCCCCCAACTCGTCCGCGAACTTCTAGCCGTTCAAAACTAAAATTTTTGAGGAGCCGTAACTCGGTTCGTAGTGAGTTCTGAGCGATTCTGGAGATACCATTGTGATCAGCGTGAAATTTTCTCCAAGATAATCGGAAATTCGAAAAATCGATTCTGAGTTTGAACTGTGCCTTTAATGAAAATGAATAGTGTGTATGCATTGATTCACTCCAAGACGGTGGGCGAGTGATTGCTGGCGCCACTGAACTGATCAATGCAACCCATCAACGATGGTTTCTCTCTTTCTAGGATTCTAAAACTGCACGCGTATTCTAAAAACACTGCGTCAGGGAATGTCATTATGGACGCTTTGTGAAAGTGGAACAGGTGCTCATATTTTGGAAAGCTCTAACTGTGTCTTTGATAGGAGAGTATAGCACAAATTCAGCAATGCAAATATTATCTCAACCCGTGGGGGAAAGGGACAGAAGCGCGGGTTGAAGTACACAGTGAAAATTTGTGTACCTTCATAAAAGAGAATTTCTGCGCAGCGACAATACTTCGAGTTTTTATCAGCGTTCCGCCTTGGAGATTTCCCCAGCAATCTCGAAATTCCGATTTCGAGCACACTGGCTGGCCGAGTTCAGCAAGATGGAGATTGGCGCACGCGCGTGGCGACTGTTTTGCTGTAGCTCCCCTCAGCAAACTTTGCGTTTTGAGGACGCCTTGAATTCGATATAAAAAAAATCTCCCGCTCATTTTGAACCGGTCGAAGCAACGCCCCCGGGCTTATATTGTCCGAGTCTCTCTATTGCTGTCCAATTTTGCTATGACCGACCGCTCTGTTGCTTGCCACACCCGGACTCATATGAGCGAGAGAGGCTATACCTCAAAAGCAGCATACACGCTCGTAAACGTAGTTGAGATAACTACGGAAATAGAATGGTATAGCTCAGATCTATTTTGAAACGTCAAAAACGACACACGTTGCCGTTACACGAGTAAGAAGTTAGCCCCGCCCTGTATTTCTCCGCCCCCTGTATTTGCCACCTTCTTCCAGAACGGGGGTGCTGGGCCATTCCCACCGTCGGCGACTTTTGTGGGTGGTACATTAAATACAATTAGTAAACCACATACATCGGCAACGGTGGGAATGGCCTAACATCCGTTTTGTAGGAGAACGGCAAATCCAGGGGGCGGAAAAATACAGGGTGGGGCCAACTTCTTACTCGTGTAGCGGCATTGTGGGTCATTTTTGACGCTTCAAACTGCGAATACGTTGTGTTCTGAGCCATACCATTCTATTTCCGTAGTTATCTCAACCACGTTTACGAGCGTGTATGCTGTCTTTGAGGTATAGCCTCTCTCGCTCATATGAGTGCGGGTGCGGCAATGCGAAGGCGTTCAGTTTGTTGTGCTCATTTAATTTTTGCAAGTTACAGTCGGCATGTATTCACCACCCTTCGAAAATCCGTAAATGAAAAATAGTGAAGTGTTGTCCAGGGTGAGAATCTCATCCGCAATTACCCTCTATTTCGGAGCCAAACTTAGTGAGTACCATTGCGGACACGCTCTTCGGGGACGCGACGCATCCTCTTTGTACGAGCTCCCTCGCCTCATCAGCTGAACGCGTGAGTTTTTCTTTAAAGGCTATAAAACGGCGATATTCACATGGTTCCTACGCGTTCCGGTGCGGAGCGAAGGCGCGGAGCGTATAGACAGTGAGAGAGCGGAGGGCAGACGGAGGCCGAGGCGTCGCGCGCGCCGCTCGCGCCTCGAATGATGTGAATTACGACGTTTTATAGAGGGTACGTTTCTTGATTTTTTGAAATTCTTAGGCATAGTCCCAATTTTTTTGAGTGTTCATGTGTTATTACTACTAGGTAAGATTGTTAGCTTCGGCAATAGATCGGATTCATGAACTGTTGGTTAGTTTTCTATGTATTTCGTGCTGTTACTCTATAAAACTCAGTTTTTATTTCGAAAACGAATCAGAGTAAGAAGCCTTGAAAAGCGCTTTTTTTTCAATTTGGCCATACTAAACAGTAAAAAAAATTGGGGTATCGCCTGATTCAGGAAAAACTTACTAAAGTGGTCAAGAGTAAATAACATAAAATTCGAATCGTGGTTTACTTGGGTAACAGCGCGTAATAAAAAACTTACCAACAGTTGAGAAATCCTATCTATTGCCGGCGTTTCTCGCTATTCCTGACATAAAAACTGAAGCTTACAAAGCTTACCTGGAAATCATGTCGTATAAGGATTGAAAACGTTAGGGAACGCGCCTGAAAAATGAGAGAAAACTAAAAAATAAAGAAAAGCTCATCCGATCAGCTGATGAGGCGAGCAAGCTCGTACCAACGCGATTCGTCGCGTGCGTGTGTCCGCAACGGCACACACTAAATTCGGCCCAAAGTTGAGGCTACATATCCACTGTTGCGACACGCTGTGCGAACAGGATCGTGCTGGGACCGGGTGTGAATGGTCTTATTCCCAGCACGATTCTTTTCCAGCTGCGTGCAGTAACAATGGTTGTCTTCAACTGTGCCTGTGAATTTGTTGAACCATGGGGAGTAACTTCTACTTCGGAACAAAATTTGCTTTGCTCCTTCGCTTGTGTGTGCGGAGCGGCGACAGAGAGAGCGCATGGTGAAGAAGGAGAAGCTGCACTCGCGCGCACACGCACGTGATGGACTCAGTTTTCTCTTGGAAATGCTGTGATTTTGATTTTATGCTCTACAGAACTGCGAAATCAGGAGAATGTGTAAGTGACTTTCATGTCTAACACAGTCAGATTTTACATCATAAGCATGACTCATATCTGATTATTCAAGCATTGTGAAATAAAAAAATTGATGAGCGTGAGATGACGCAGCGGTTGATGTTTTTTTTCTTTTTGAAATGTACATGTTGTTCCGCGATGAACAATTAAAAATGTTAGATATTTTTTCATGACTCGAATCATCTGATTTTCATCAGAGAAATCAAATTACCTACTATTTTCTCACCTGTTGTAGCTGTGTCTTTTGGCTTCTTCCGGGGTGTTTTCCAAGAACATTTCCATAGCAGAAGGGTTTGGTTTAAACGTCTTTCATTGATACACGGAAACAATTTTCAGTCATAATTCGTAGCCATGGGAAGTGAAATCGTCCATGGAAAGGGAAGCACGCCCACTCCTGTCTCCCCATGGCGTCGTGGGACATTCTTGGAAAGCGCCCCTGGAATCATTTTCTGCCAATGAACCAGAGTCCAAGCCTTTATGGTCGTTATGCAACAAATTGTGCAAAGAGTTCAACGGGAGTGTTCAAAAGTAAACAAACTTGCTCAAGAATGCGTATTGACAGTGTTCTCCAACTTCTTCCTACTTCCTGAATCGCCATTAGTCATATAGGTTATCCTACTTTTTCGTACTTCCCTCGAGTACAGTGGACGCAGAATCGTTCTACCGTCGGCACGAATCTGTCAGTTGCGGTTCCTTCTTGTTGGTGCAAAATGAGTTGCCACAAACACGGTGGGCGTGTTAAAGGGCTATTCATACGTGGCCGCTCGTAGGATTTGGTCAGGAAGCGCGCGAGGAGGCGTTTTCGAGTCTTTTTCGTCTTCCTGGCGTAACTCGCTTCAAACTCGGCTTCGAGCGGAACTGAGGTGATAGTCGTGCCTCTGGCTCTGAGGGCTACTTACCCAGTGCTGTAGCCTTTGTGTCGGGGAAAATCATAGAAGTTCTGCAATCAACCAGGTCTATAAGTACCGTAAATTGAAACCTGGCTGATTGCCGAACTTCTTTAATCCTAAAAAAAACACAAGAGCTATGCCGTTGGGTTTCCGTAAACGCCAGGGTCATAAATATCACTATAGTTTCGCTCATAGTTTGAAACGTGTTAATAGAAAAAAAAACGAAAAGACGCGAAGACGCGTCTTCACGCGCCTTTTAGCCAAATCCTGCGAACGGTATTGTACCTTTCCAACGGCAGCGCGGGCGTGGCGTTGGAGTATGAATGACCTGAAGCCGCGCCACACCCGCTCCGCCGTGCCCGTACCGGCTCACCCAACATTTGTATAATTATTCATACATCAATTTCATTCTGGTTAATCATAGTTAACTACACTACTCTCCTCTGCTACCATGGTGGAAAACGCATAGACACATTTGGGTGGGCGGCGCAGTGTAGGCCGGCTTTAGGGGTCGTTTATACTTCCGCCGCCGAGCGGCGCGGCGAAGTGCGATCCTACGATATTGATCACGCGGCGCCGCACGATCAATATTATAGAATTGCACTTCGCCGTGCCGCTCGGCGGCGGAAGTATAAACGACCCCTTAGCCATCTTTCATAATTGTTGTTGTTGTTGCCCATTTTCCACCATATACACTGATCCTGGATCCAACTTCCGGCACGTAGACGATATAATTAAGACAGATTGGGATCCTCTTCTTTGGAGGATCCCGGGATGGGGCGTTATTCAACCCTCTTTTTTTCTTTTTTTTTTTAATTATTTTTTTGTCTTTTTATAGCTTTGTTTTTTTTTCATACTTATATGATCAAAGTGACAGTCAATGAATTATCAAAGGGACAGGAAATTGATGACTTCCACTGGTTTAAGCCAGAGATCTTCGATTGTAAGGTGCGTTGGCTTTCCAGAGCATGAGAACATGTGAGGTACTGTGTGTTCCTCGAGCCAGCAGTCAGGGCAAAGTGGGTTATCGGCTGCTCCTATCTTATGCAGATACCATTGCGAGTTCAAGTAGAAACCACTCCGGAGCTGGGATAGCACTGCCCGATTTCATCTTGGCAAAGTCTCCTCCTCCTTCGCAATCTTCGGCGGCGGTCCATTTAGCAGGGGAGACTTCATAGTGCCCAAGAACTCTTTTACAAACTCCTTGTGAACTTCTTTCCGAATGCTCTGTGCAGTTCCAGGTCTTACCGACATTGGCTTGACAGTTCTGACATGCTTCCTGATCTGTCTAGGCGGTTCCGGCTTCTTCATCATGTCGTGCGATGGGTGTTCTGGGTCGATTGTCGCAACCGTACGATATTGAAGAGTCAGCATCTCATTATGAGCTTGGACTGACATGATTCCCGTCTCGTTACTCAGGTGGGTGATGCTCGCCATCGCCAGGCTTCCCTTCGCGCTCCTCAAGGCTGCATTTTGACAAGCTTGTAACCGGTCCCAGTGAGACGATGCAATGAGCGGGCTCCAGGCTGGAGCAGCGTAGGACATCACGGATTGTCCGATGGCACGGTAGGTCAATGTGAGCAGCTCTTTGCTTTGTCCCCAGTTCCTTCCTGCCAACGCTTTTAGGAGGTTCGCTCTTTTAGCCGTCTTCTTACGAACAGCTTCCGTATGTAATCGACCCGTCATCATAGTGTCGAAATGATAGCCGAGTATCGTCGGCCTTCTTTCGTGCGTGATTTGCGTCCCATTTATGAACACTTTCGGCACGTATCTCGCTTGAGCAGGATGTGCTGTAAGAATAGAGACAGTGAATAGAGACATCTTTCATAGTCCTCACCGCAAGCACGGCACTCGCATGACGCGCGGGATGAGTGCTTCACTAAAACTTTTCACCACGCGGCACGGGCGGGAAAAACTATGAAATCTCCGGCGGCACCGCCATGGCTGTGCAGGTTAAAGTTGGGCCTCAACTGTAACACGCACAGGAATTCCTGGCTTGCATTTTCGTGTACGGTAGCATCCTAGAATTATTCATTTTGGAGCGGACTTAAACTGAAAAGCGAGCAGTGATTCAAAGAGGGAAACTGCCATGGCGGTTTTGGCGGTGCCGCTGTGGCGGTGCTGGATGGGTGGCACGCGCGTTGAGAACTTTCCTAGCCCACCGTGCGTCACGCGCATGCCACGCTTGCGGTGAGGAATATGAAAGGTACTTTACCTCTTATCGCTATAGCGTCGACGCTGCAGCACCACTTTCGCGCGTCACGCGTTGGCGTTGAGGAGCTTGAATGGCCCCTAAGTTTTATGCGCATCGAGATTAAGCCACGAATCGTGCACCGACAAATGGAACCAGAACGGACGCACCCATTCGTGTCGGCTGCACATAATACTCTCCATCTCAAAGCATAGTTCCCATCCGCATTTGCGGACAATGGGCGATTTGCCGGCACGGATCGCACTGATGTTTTTCGTTCCTTATTGTGCGTTAGCGCAAATTCTATGCACATATGTTATAACATACGTGCACCGAGTTTGCGCCAACGCACAATAAGGAGCAAAGTATCAGTACGATCCGTGCCGAGTGTAAGATTGTCTTCGAGCTGCGTGCTACGACAGCGGTTGTCTGCAGCTGCAAATAGAAATTTCGCTCCGAGATGGCCAAAATCTTACGCGAAATCTTTCGATCGAGTCTGTTTTCGACTGAGTATCAATGCGTTCCTTCGCGTGCGTGTGCGGAGTGAGGGTAGAGACAGCGAGAGAATGCGGGACAGAAGGAGACGCATCATGCGCGCGGGCTCCGAAATGGAGCATGCGTCACGGCTTCTTACTAAAAAGGCACGGACGATACATATGGTCTTTACCCGATAATCCGAGCCGCTGGAACATGCCTATATTCTCGTACATAACTGTAATGCTTCTCCATAGCTCGACCCCTCCACTACTTACATGGATCGCGTGGACAGGCTCGGAATGTCGAGGGAATCCTCAGCTAATCGACATAGGCTGGTTCTTCACCTGCTGCGACTACATACTTCCCCAGTAGCTCGGCTCGAATAATGCTGTTCACAAGACTTGCGGTTGTGAGATTCCGTGCTCTATTTACAGAGCCGCGACGCAATCTGCGTGAGAGAAACAGAGTGAATTGTCATCACTCTGCGTCCCTGACGATCACAGTCATCGTTCCCTGTGATTCCTTGTCAAACACATTCGGCTTTCCTCCTCTACATTTCCTTATATTTCCCTTCGGCAGGTCTCTGTGTGGAAGGAAATAACGGGCATTCGGATCTGTTCGAATGTGAGTTTTCGAATGGTTGTGGGTACCGATTTTCTTGAGTCGAGCTGCGTCATTTCCATTTTATTTTTATAATTGGCTGCTTTCTTCCAACTAAGAAAGTCTGAAACCAACCTGAGTGATATGGTAGGCTTTTTCGCACTACTCGCAGCTAACCATCACGGCGGCTGCGGGGTGTAACTCGTCCAAGTGAACGGAGTCCTTCTACATTTCGAGGAACACGCGGCTAAATCTACGCCTGACATCCGACGTCAATTATGGTGTTTCGCCTGTGCCACTGCAGACGACACACCATAAACGACGGCGACCTTTAAAAATGCGTTTCGCCGCAATGCTGTGGTGAAAACCTATCGGAAAACAATGTTTTGCGTTGACGTATGTTCCTTAGAGGGTGTAAAAACGATGGAAGCAGAAATTTTAGGGTGGAATATGACAAGGTACAAATGTTGTGGAGATATGACATTCTCAATGGGAATGCACAGCTACGAATTTCTTTCTTTTCATTTCATTTCATTTCTTTATTACACGGTAGAACCGTGTGAAAGACAAACAACAAAACGAAATACCGAGCAGCAAGCCAAAGAGGCTAAACATAGTAGCACAACAATCAAGCAAATGGATAAATTGACAATGAAGCATACACAGGCACCATGAAGCTTATTCACAAGATCTTTGTATTTTTTGTAAGGCAGCTGTTGGTGCTCTTTTGGAATAGACGACCCACTGAAGAATGCAATCAAATTAGCAATTGTTTGGGCATGACCGACAGCTCGGTTGCTCACATCAAACAGCTCAGTTTGTCTGATGAGGTCCAATTTATTCGACGGCACTAGTGGGGACAAACATTTCTCATGAAATTTCTCTAGTAGGTCGTCTATTCCGAAAGAGTACGCAGCCGTTGGAACACTATTCGTAGACCGAGAACTAGGCTTCAGCCCACAAGCCGAACTCTCTACAATCAGGAGTTCCTTCACTACCATGAGTGAACACATCTCATCGCATCCGCCCCTTGTTGATGTTTCATCGTTGAAAAATCATTCTAAGAAACTTGGTACCGACATCAACATCAAACACACAACGTCGTAACCTTCATTGAACCGTTGCCTACTTTTCCATCTATGTCATTAATAAAGACAGTTCAACCTCGGGGATTATTTTTGATACTACAGTTTCACATAAAGCCTAATTTGCTGAGATGAGTCCGGGCGGAGCAAGCAGCGCAGCGGTTGGTCTTGGCAAAGTATAACAGGGATAAGGAGGTTTTGACATAATAAGCCTGATATGCCGTACTTCGGCCGCCTCAAAATGAGGGAGCTAGGCTATGTATAGCAACCTTTCACATATCGTTTGTCAGTTACTATCGCATACCATGCTAGAGGTTTATTTTTGGATGAGTGTATAAACACGTCCCTCACAAGGGAACTACTTTTAGTCATCCTGGCCATTCCAAACGGAATGCTAATGCGCGTTTTTCAAACCTGGCAGCAAGTTAATGGTACCCAACAAATTTTTTAGGGTGTTTTAAAAAATAAATCCTGGATTGGGCTCAAAACTCTTGTGTGCAAAGGAAATCTAGGGTGCTCAACACGAACCTGGAGTCCGTTTGTCGAAATTGTGAGGTTTACTGTACGTTATGGTAGTCACCACACCACTTAGGGGGGGGGGAACCATTTTCCAAAACCGCATTTCGAAAATCGACAAATGTACGATAAATTCGTTTTACCACTCCATATTATCCACGAATACAAATTTTGAGTCAAATCTGAAGCTTTGACCAAATTACCATATACCGCCCCCCCGTAATCTACCGTAATCTGTCAAAATCGATAAGCGGACCTCAGATTCGTGTTCGGCACTCCAAGCAACCCCCAGGAAAACAATTTGAGCCATATCTGACGTAGCACTCCGGGAATTTTCAAAAGTCGCGACTTGCAATCAAGCGAATCTAGTCGAAAACTTTGCAAAATTGGCAGATAAACCCCAGATTCGTGATCAGCGCCTCGAATAACCCACCTGAGAGGTTTTAGAGTCAAATCTGGGACAATTTTTCAAAACGCTGACAGAGCCCTCTCATTGCTATAAATAAACGCCCAACAGAAAATCCGTCCAAAACGTCTGTGCAAAGTTTGTAAAATGTGCCTTCACCAAACTTCGCTCAGGGAGGGTATTTTCGGGCGCCGAACAGGATTATGAGGTCCGTTTCCTGATTTTACAAAGACTATTGCGCATTTTGGAAGGTACAATTGGTAGTTACGGAAATCTGGCGAAAAAAACTTTTTTTTTCACATTAGCTTTCGGCAACTGCGAAGACCATAATTGAAATTTATGCCAAAAACGGCTCTAGAAAACTACATTTCATTCGGATTGGCCCAGCTGACTGAAAGTAATTCCCTTGTTAGTGAATTTATAAAAATTGAATTGATCCCCACGCCAAGTAAAACGAAATCACTCAGAAATTCGTTACTGTGCACTCCCATAGAGAACCTCATCTCTCGACAACATTTGTATACCTTCCAGTATTTCACCCTAAAATTTCTGCTTTCATCGTGTTTACACCTTCTAAGGAACATACGTCAACGTAAAGCATTGTTTTCCGATAGGTTTTCACCACAACATTGCGGCGAAACGCATTTTTAAAGGTCGCCGTCGTTTCTGGTGTGTCGTCTGCAGTGGTGCTGGCGAAACACCATAAATGACGTCGGATGTCAGGCGTAGATTTAGCCGCGTGTTTTCGAGGATGGCTAAAACTTCTGGGAGCGTGAAACTCTTAAAAATGATCGGAAGCCTTCACTGCTTGTAAGGGAAAGCAAATCCCTGTTTCGGTTACTTGGCTGTCCTGCCATGTGAGCGCGATGGACGAGTTGTTCGTTAGACGACCAACTCGCCGTAAAAACGCAACTTAACCACTTTCTTCCAAGAAAGACTCAAACGAGACCCTTTTTTTCTAAAATATGAGGCTAATCGAAATGTACATTTGCGCTTTCTTGTGGATTTAGTTGTTTGAGAAATATTAAAATATGGGTTTCACCCTCCGCAGCCGCCGTGACTGTTAGCTTCGAGTTTTCGCACTCCAAGTGAACAGGTAGCAATCAATGGGGGATTAAAGTGAAATGGCAGACGTTGAAAGCGAAATCAGATGTAGAAATGTGGAGTTACATAAAAGCTTCCGTGTTGTTGTTAATCAGTCAGACATAGTAAATGGATTTGAGGTCTGAAACACTTTGGTAAAAACACGTTTTGATTTAGAAAACGTGAAGGATTTATGTGTAGTCTTCGACCGGGAACTGATTTTCCAAATCTTCTTTCCTCTAAATGCTCTCTGGCTTCTCGGACCCGAAAATCTAGCGTGAACTGGTAAAAAGATTCTTATTCTCACTATCAAGCCCTCAAAAAAGAATTATCTTGTTAGAAAGGCGTGGAATATTCAGAAACATCAAAATCTCTGGAAAATAACTAGCTAGACTTATTTATAAAATCAGCTCCACATCGGGCCAGGGGATGTCGCGTCGTTGCCCTTTCCGCCGCGCGCGACGCTCACCGACCGCGACGCAGAGCGCTCGGGTGAGCAATGACCGCTCCCCATTGGGCCAGTGCTGATGAGCCATACAACTTTTTTTTTTCGTGAACTAGCTGGCGAATGCCGGAGTTGGCTATCGGTGGTGTGCTTCCCAATGCGCTATTCATACTGTTCAACGCCAGCGCGTCACGTGCGGGCGAGACGTTGGAGTATGAGTACTTTCTACGCGCTTGCGAAGACTATACTTCAGCGGCGACGCTATGGCGCGGAGCGGATTAAAGCGGTCCTTAACCCATTCACGACCGCGCCTAATTTTGCGTGGCTGCACGTTCGGACCGCGTACAATATTGCGTCACCGCATAACATGTACGACCGGTGGGACACGCTTGCTTGAATAGCGTCCCAAGGGTAACTCTTTTTCGTGTTTCAAACGATAGGTTTTTACTAAGCAACCTAAAAGCTAGCAATAGAAGGAAAAAGAAAACATAAGGTGCTTCTAAAGTTACTTTAAAGCCGTTTTTTTTTCGTCCACTTCAGCCCACCTGATTTGAGAAAAGTTTGAACATATTGTTCCACTTGAGCTACAGATGGACCACGAGGTTCATATTCAAGTCTTGGGTAGGCCAGTACATTGATAATATGTAGACTCGAAAGTACTTTTTGCGGAGGAGAAATCAAGTTTCGAAAAGCGTGTCCCACCGGTGGGACACGTGGTCGTGAATATATATTATATATTTATTTATATAAGCCTGCGGACCAGACTTATGTGCAATTAACAGCTCATATACGAAATCACCAACAAAAAACATCTAGTAACAACGAGGGAAAAGCTACCAGTATTTCGGTCAGATAAAGCAATGGATTCAAAGCAGATATACGTATAGCCCGTAATGGCGAGAGTAAAAGTGACTGCTCCGTGAAGGATTAGCGCTCGCCAGGTTCGTTCTCGAAGTATTCAGTTGCAAGTTTCCCGAACGCCTTATGACTCACAGGGATGGTTGAACGTGTTAACTCTGCCGAGCAAGCAAAATATGTATACACGTTCACCACCATGGTAGCAGAGTACAGTACTGAAATTTTCGAATATCTTCTCTTCTTTGCAGCCGCAGGAAGGTTTTTGTCAAAGGTTCAAGAAACTGGCGACTGAAACCGGATTCGTCCACGAATCCATTGTTGTAAGAGTGGCCGGCCTCTTTGGGCAATCAAATAGGTGCACAGTTGTGTGGCCACGGCTACCACAGTCCGGGCACTCGTCAGGCTTACTGCGATCGATCTTATGCAAGTATGACATCAGCATAGGGGAATGACCGCTGCGTAACGAGGCAAGGGTTCTTCTAGCCCGCCTACCGAGTTCCATCTCGGTGTTGCTGACTACAGGTGGTACGACCTCCAATATGGGATTGATGGTCATCCTACTCAAGTGATCCCTGACGAACTTGGTGTGCTCCGCACGTAAAAGACGCAGACGATCCAGTTGGGAGTCCGTCCATCTTTGTATATTGACTTTCTCGGGAGCATCCGCAAAAGGCCTTCTGATATCTCTCTTTCTCTCACACAGGATTCATAATCCTTCTTAATGGGTGGTCAGGCTGCTTGACAATGTTAATAACCAGTTGCTGCGCTTGGAGTTGGCAGTGCTCCTTAACTGGCAGAACTCGGGCCTCAGCATGGAGATGTTCCACTGGGGTGCTTTTAGCACACCGCGTGGCAATCCGAAGTGCAGCATTTTGAACTCGCTGCATCTTTGTCCACGATGAATTCGATATCATGTGCTGCCATACCGATGCAGCGTACTCCAACGCCGGCTGCAATATTGCCGTGTAGGTAGTCAAAATTGTCTCCTTGCTACTATCCCACGACGTTCCTCCCAGAGCTCGTAGGACGTTGAGCTTTGCTTTCACTGTAGCCTGTTTCTGCTCAGTATTCTTGTGGAACCTCAACGAAGGATCCAATACTAGGCCGAGCAGCTTAGGGAACCGTGCGGCAGGCAGACGAGCGTCTTCCCAGTTCACGAAGGGGTGAGCGCAGTGTTCCTTAGGGTCAGTGGAGAAAACTGTTACAGATGATTTAGCGGCAGAGACAGTGAGCATCATATCATCGAGAAAGCTCTTCAGAACGATGATGTAGCTATTGATCTTGCGTGCAGCTACATTAATGTCTCTGTCCCGGCACAAGATGGTGATGTCATCCGCATACGCAACGACTTTGATGTCACTTGGGGGGACGGGCAAATCTTCAAGGTAAAGACTGAACAGAGCAGGCGATATGACTTTTCCTTGAGGGACACCGGCAGTGATCGGGATGCTATTAGAGACATGTCTTTGAAGCGGCACTTTTGCTCGGCGCCCTTCGATGAGTGGGGCGCTTCTGCCAAGGCGGGATGGTGGACCTCAACAGCTTCTCAGACAGTACGCCCAGATTGACAGTGTCAAACGCCTTCGTGAGGTCCAGGGCTACTCCAACAGTGCGTTGAGGCTTGGTGGCGTTGAAGCCATCCAAAACATAGCTCACAATCTCCAGCAGCGCCGTGGTGGTAGAATGTAATTTGCGGATTCCATGCTGGTGCTGCTGTTTGTTATTATGCTCGGCCAGCTCCTTGACGACCAGTTTCTCAGCGACCTTGACAATTGGTGATAAAAGACGTATTGGCCTGTGTCCCTTAGCCGTGGATGGCGATTTACCTGGCTTGGGCAACGGAACGACGCTTGCCATTTTCCAGTCTTGGGGTAGGATGCACGTGCGAAAGGATGTGTTGATGACGTCAGCCAGAATTGGCATAATCTCACTCGGTAGTTTCTTCAAGACCGCTGGACTAATGCCATCCGGCCGTATAGCCTTCGAGTTGCGCATCTCTTTAACCACCTTTTCAATCTGCGCGGGCGTCACAGCTTCTGCTTCATTCATTAGTGGTAACTTACAGAGCTCTCTTACAGTCACTCGGTTCTGCTTCCCTCTCTTAGCCTGAGTTATGAAAAATTCTTTCCGAGAGCAGTTGCAGCCTCCTGCCCCGACTTGAAAACCATTCTCGAACTCGATCGTGGAATATTTGGTGGAGGTGCTCTTGCCCGAGATCTTCTTTAGAACTTTCCCAGTTGACGCTCCATCACTCTTGAAATTCATCTTCTCCGTAAATTTCTCCCAACACTCCTTCTTGTGCTTGTCCAGATCTCGCTTAATCTCGCTATCCAGCTCAGCAATGGTCGGATCCAGGTGATCTGCGACTCTCTTTGCATCCCTTGTCCTTATGTTCTCCAGGATTTCCCTGGTGACATTGGGAAAGAAGGTCTTAACTCGGCTCTCCGGAATGGCTGCTTTCATGGCCTTGCGAATCGCGTCAGTCAAGTGACGTTCCTTCTGGTGCACGTTTCCATTCCATGGGTAGTCATCCACATGGCGAAGTGCCACCTCCCTGAACAAGCGCCAGTCTGCAAGGCAAAGATTTAGATAAGACCTTTGACGGATGCCTGATTAAGGAGCAAGAGAATTAGAGAGATCGACATGGACAAAGACGGGGATATGATCACTGGACAGAGTTGTAGCGGTCGACCAAGAACAGGCGCTGGAGAGATCAGAAGATACAAGAGAGATGTCTGGACTAGAGGATCGGCCGTTGGCCGGGAGACGAGTGGGCTGATCATCGTTGAGAATGACCAGATCGCACTCCTCCGCCCATTCTTCGGCATCTTCTCCTCTAGCGTCAGTGTCAAGCGACGAGCAGAATGTATGCGCATTGAAATCGCCTGCAAAGAAAAAGAGGGTGAAAGGGAGCAGTCGTACAGCTGCTTGAGTGAAGGAGTGGGGTCATAAGATTGGGGACAGGACGTGGTAGGAGGGATATAGATATTAAAAAGAGATGAAGGTGTTTTAAGAGGGAGGTGTTTTAAGAGGGAGGTGGATAGGTAGGCACTCGAGAGTACCGTCCGATGGGGTGTTTGGTATGACATGAGAGGGTAGATTTGATGATACGAAATTGGGAACTCCTCCGCCGTGAGATGACCTTGGAGCATGATAGGCAGTATAGCCAGAAATGTTAGGGTGAAGAGCGGTAGTAGAAGGAGAAAGCTTTGTTTCGTGAACCATGCTGGGGGCAGAGCACAGAACACAATGGAAGGAAGAGTTGTGATGCCTCACAGAACTGAGACCCGAACAGGACAAATGCACTCATCTCTGACATTTAAAACATTAGACACTTATCCCATTCTAGGTGACCTTCTCGCGGCATGTGGCGCATATGTACTCCTGAGCGGGTCCTGGATTCTTCTCGATGCCGGCCCTTTGTAGTAGAGTCCTTAGAAGAGCTGCAGCCAGCCAGCATCTCTCCCATGACAAAAACCCTCCACGCGGAGGGGTTGACGTTGGTTTGCACGAAGATGGTCTTCTTTCCTCCACACTGCCACGGCACGAACGTACGACATCTCGGCAGCATTTTCGAATATGAAACGGATTAAATTTTTTGATGGATTATTATTGAGAAATAAGAAAAGTTACAGCCATCGCCGGGATGCTGGAAGGATGGTACACCGGTTGCGGCGAGGACATGCGACGCGTATTGCGTCGCGGCGTAGCACCGTCGACTCATCGTTCTACTGTGGAGCCAACATAAATAGAGTGACTATTCCAGTTTAGGAACCGTCACTGGATGCATCTTATTGTATGTAACTCGGAAATATAGAATTCCTAGTGATTCCTCTTAAAACTCACTATATTTACAGAAAATAGTTGGCAAAAGAAGTCATTCTCAAATTACCGATAGACTTTGGCTTCTACGAACCCTATTTCTGTTAACTTCTTGCATTGGTCCTGTCATATGAGTGGTCGGCGAATTTCGATAGATCTCTTCAAAGGGAAATGACTCAATCAACGTGTGTTGGTACGCCGCGACACGCAACGCATGCTCCCCGCCGCGCGCGGCATACCATCTGGCCGCCATTGCGGAGCGGGCGTCACGTTCAGGTCATTCATATCCCAACACCACGCTCGCGCGTCGAGGAGCATGTGTAGCGCCTTAAAGCCTCGACATAGTGGCAAAGGTGCGAGTGAGCAATGATGAGTGTGTTGACCGCGGCCGCACTGCGTAGCGCTCCCCACTCATCATTCTCCGCTCTCTCGCACCTTCGCCACTATGCCGAGGCCGTGAGCATTCTCGAAAAGGGAACGAAGCAGGTTAGTGTTTCCTGAGCCCAACAGCTTTGGGTACCACACAGCTTCCCTGTAGCTATTTCTTCGAATTTCTTATACTTTCGAAACGATTTCCAATTTTCTCCACGGGTTTGGAACCCCTGAGTGGGCGAAATTTTGACGTGATTGTGGAATGTTTCTTCTGTCCCCCCCCCTCCATCATGTGTTATCGAGCCGGATGGCTACGGCAGCTGCAATGTGTTTAGTATATTGCCTTAGATCTCTCGCAACCGGAAATTGGACATCAACGTGTGTTGGTACGCCGCGACACGCAACGCACGCTCCCCGCCGCGCGCGGCATACCATCTGGCCGCCATTGCGGAGCGGGCGTCACGTTCAGGTCATTCATATCCCAACACCACGCTCGCGCGTCGAGGAGCATGTGTAGCGCCTTAAAGCCTCGACATAGTGGCAAAGGTGCGAGTGAGCAATGATGAGTGTGCCCTCAACGCCAGCACGGTATGCGCGGGCGTGGCGTTGGAGTATGAATGGCCCGACACCACGCCGGCGCGGCACGCGTGTGACGTTTGCTCCGCCATGGCGGCGACGGCTGTAACGCCTTTTCATCATTTTCATTATCAATATATCATCAACTTCATTCCGTTGCATGATAAATAACTGCATTACTATCCCCGGCTACCGTGATGGTGAACTCATGTATAAAATTTTCTTGCTCGGTAAAGTTAAGGTCCCTTTTTTCCTCTCCGCCATGGCGTTGCCGCTGGAGTATTCACAGTCTTGGTAAGCGCCTGACGCGCTTGGAAAGTATGGGCCGCGCTGGCGTTGAGAACAGGGTTGAGCAGACCGGTGCGCCAGTTTTGGGCGGAGCTACGACCCCCCCCCGTTGACGATCCCCCTCTCAAGATGAAAAAAACGTTTAAGCTTATTCTGAGGGACAAATTTGGAAAATTTTCAAACTTGTGGTGACGAAGAACCTCATTTCACCTTACCAACTTTCTGGAGAAGAAAAAACATTTTACTCCGAAAATTTTACGAGCCCCTCCCGAAAATGTTAGTTTTTTTCAGGAATTTTCTTAAAAAATTTTACGACCCCCGTTGCGCCGGGCCGCAACGGTGCTCAACCCTGGTTGAGAAGTATGAATAGCGCCTAAGGTATGAGCGTATTTTTGAAACTTTCAGCGTTGGTCTATTGATTTATGAGCAGAATTTGCAGGAAAATCCTATGTCCCCAAGCATCTTTACATGCTTCTATTTACTTGGGGCAAGCTGTCGAACTTGTTAGACCATTTTATCCCTCTAAGGGCTAGGCAATAGCGTTCGCAGACCTTTTCAAAAGAAGTTATCACCCGATCACCGGATGGGAGGAAGCCGCGACGCTGCTATGATTGCTTTATCATGAACGTAGAGCGGTTGTTTCTAAGAAAACACAATGGAAAAAATGTAGAAACAACGGCTCCCAATATAGCGAGATATTGAGGCCCCAGTCATATACCGGCGGGACGCTGCGGAAGTGACAAGACGGCTGTCACTAAGGAACACTCACCGTGCTGAGGCACTCTCAAAAGGAACAGTTGTCGCTGAAAACATGGCGGAAAGCCGTATCGAGCAGTTTTGCTTATGCGGCACTCAGGACGCTGCGGGGCCTGCTCGGTTGGACATTTATCAATTTTCGCCAGCTGATATTGTTTCAATTGTAAGCTTGGTGAAACATAATAAAAATTACACAAACAGCACTGCAGGGAGAGGAGGAATATAATAGTATTGTTTTCACAATAAAAGAGCAATATGCTGTTGGAATGCACAAGAATTAATGGTTTGGGCTAGGATTCATTGACGGCAAACCGTGGGCGAAGGTTGGGTTCGCTGCGGAAATAGCGCTCCACGTGTGAAGAGAAATCCAACTGTAGCCTACAGTCTGCGTCAACTAATCCCAACCCTGCATTATTGCGTCGTGTACGCAATACCGCGTGAGTTCCTAGTCCTCGCAGCTAGCTGCGGCAATTTAATCGCGGGACGTTTTCATTCCGCTGGTGTATAACAAGGGCCTGAGATTCATTCTGGACGTCCTGATAGTTATCATTACATCAAGTAACTCAGTTGAGCTCACAATGTCATAATGCTCAGTCGAGCATTGTCAGTCAATTCCTAGACTCACCAGGTTAGTGTGTTCCTGCCGTAATTTCACGGTAAACCTGTTGTTCACCTCCCTTAATGAACGACTACCTAAGAGTTGTCCCGTGCCTCGATTTTGTAATCACTCATTTCCATAAAGTATGTTCTTATTAAAGTTTTTTTTTCGGAGAGAAAGATTCAACTCTTAGTACAACAGATTTCAGAAGAAGAGGAAGTGTTCTTTCATAAAGAATCTCAGTTTGAGTTAAAAAATGGGGTGCAGACCTGTTCTTCATCAGGACAAACCATGGTGTGATCGGAGTATTACAAAAAAAAAGCTTTCCGAGAAGTGGGTTGGTGTGGTGGTGCATGAATCCATGCAAATCAATGATGGGGCGGTCCAGCTCAAGAGGAGCCTTTAGGTGGTGTTGAGCTGTCAAGTCATGTCATTCAAGTGCACAGACTAGGAAATCTACATGTGGTTGAATATTTTACAGGACCTAGTCTTCTCTGACATTGTCCATTTTAGAGTGCTCGTTTTGTTTGCTGTGGCATTGCAAATGACTGAGCCGTGTCCGGATCTGTGGCACTTGACGGTGACCTCATCTGACCTGTGTGGTCGCGGATACGTGCATCTTAATTGATTGGGACAGGTGCCAGTCACAGAGCTGTGCCAGGCCGTCTGTTGCTTTCTAATTCCTAACTCATGTTTCATTTTATAAGGCAAAATGCCATCTACCCAAAATGCCATATTCGTGGAAACCTCTGACCTGCCCATTTATGATTGACCCGTTCTCTCTAATCTTGGGTCGGAACGATAAGATCCATCAGACTGGGGTGGTCGCTCTTTTAGGGTGACCTCGACATTTCCCGGAAGGTGACGGCTGCGGACACCAGATCGATCGGACATAGTCGTTATAGGAATTTTGTAGGGAACCGTCAATCATTGAAGATTTTGGCAGATGGGTTTGCTTTAGATCCATTTTGAATGTTCAAATCAATAATCGCACCAGTGAATGCCTATCATATTTAAGAAGGATGGTGTTCAAGGCAGCAACTGTTCAGAAGAACCAAGGCCAGAGATTTGAGAAAGTTCGAAAACCTAGCATTGGTGTGATGCTCTTGTTCATGGAGTGATCGGCGCAACTGACAGTTTCACTAATTTTATTTTCGATTAGGACACAGTTTTTCACCGGAAGCAGCGGCGCTGCCACGTGGAATCTTGATTACTATTATCGAGTGAATGATTTTTCGCCTTCAGTATTGAGCGACGCGAACGACACAACTCGGCCGGCCTAGCCGCAACCGTTTATGAAGCGTGGTCAAATATTCTAGTTTGTCGTCCAACTCCATCTCAGGAATGAAGCGGGACATATTTCCTGTTTAATTGTTGAGAAGAGGACCCGGTGTGCCGAAATCCGGCCTCACTAGGGATATCTGCATCTTTCGGAATCAGCTGCAGTTTGCTCCGAGTAATGGTCTTCTCGCGATCGCGACCTCAGCCTAAGGATATGGTGTGGTGCGTAATGTATTCGCGATTGATGTGAAATAGACGGAGACAAGAACTCGGAATGAAGTGTCGTCGAGGCTAAGTGGTTGCTCTGTGAGCTGACCAAAGAAGCGTGTAAGTAAGCACCCTCATCATTCGTCGATTGACGCATTCTACTCGCACTTTGTCGTATGTCTCCTCACGTGACGCCGTTGGAGTTCGTGTGTACTCGCCCTTCGTCTGTCTCCGCCCCTTCGGCGCCAGCCCCCCCGACACTGCCGTCGCCTCGCCCTGCGCTCCCTGTCTCAATCGCTCCACTGCTACTTCACTGTCTCCAGATCCCGTCATAGGGGTTTTTCGCAAGTATTCATTCAATTCTGGAAAATATACACGGCGTCTAACACTTGCATTTCTTTGTTTTCAAATTCAAGTTCACCAGAATCGTCTATATTCTGAGAATCTATTCCTGCTGTTTTTGGAGCTGTGGACTTCCCGTGCAAATCTTCATATTTCGTTTTGACTTCAGCCTTATATTCTCTGTGAAGATGTGTAGGTATTCGTCACAGAGTGTGGTGTTTCAAGTCTTTGTTCAGGATGTGTAAGAAGCAATGGGAAAATGTTGTGGAGTTCACGAAGATGGACTGCCCTTTGACATTTGGAACAGCTGGTTACAGAGCCTCGCATGCTCTCTCTCTCCCTCTTTTTTTTTGAGCTCACCTTCATCATCTGATTTCTCGCTCATCCCCACCACATCCGTTGTCGCTTTTATGAGTTATAAGCCCAAGTGTAGTTGTTTATTCTGTGTAGCCTTCGCTAGAGTGACCAAATGGACGCTTGCAATAGACCCTGCGTCGCGTCGCCCTTCGCGAAAAGCCTCTTCATCAGTCCCTTTTCGAGTTTTGCGGGGATTGCTTTGAAAATCTCTTAATTTTCTGCTAAGCACTTATTTTTCTTCGAGAAAGAACATTAACACTGGTTATCTTGTGAACTCTACTCAGCTCACGGGGTGGGTCGTTGCTGAGATGTTGTTTGGATATGCTAGGGTTAAATACCCTACGATATTGCAGAGCTGAATTTGATTTGCATCTGTGCTATAAGATCGTGCATGGTTTTCGCGACATTCCCTTTGACAGCCTTTTCGTGTTTACTCGCCACCATGTCCGTTCTCGCAAACATGGATTCCAACTTGAACGGAAATTCACCTCTAAAGGCAGCATATTGAATTCCTTTGCGTTCAGGGTTGTCAGAACTTCTATCCAAGTACGGTCTCAGGTCACTACAAGTGACGGGTGAGCGTCCACTCTGATCAAAAGGGTGTTACTAATAATCTAATGTGACGGTTTTTTCCAGCTTGTTGTGCTTTTCTTTGTCCCAGAAGCGGTGGCCTCAAGTCTCTTGAGACAAGAGGTCATTCAAATTGTAAAAAAAATTCTTTGCAAAATGTTCATATTTTGTCCCCTTCTTACTTCTGCCAACGGAATTATGCAAATTCTAGCCATTATTGGAACGCTTTTCTTCGGAATGGGTATCTAGTCGTAACTACACGGCCTGAAAAATCGATCGTACCAGAAGACAGCTATGTAGGAAATGTAGCCTAATTAGGAAATCGGTGAGCTTGGTATTAAACCTATGTCAAAGGAATTTCGCTACGACTGCTCTGATTGTGAGATAATAATGGAAAGACCATAAAAAAGGTTCTCCACTATTCCTGTCAGTGGGCTCGTCCTCATCCAATACATCTCAAACTCTTGACACCCTTGGACGTCCTCTTAGCCTTCCGCAGTGTACGCGGTAACCACCTACAAGTTACTGCTACTTATTGTTGCGAAGCCATTAGTTATGAATTTTTCCTATTTCGGCCAATTCTTCAGAAAACGGAAAGGCCAGAAAAACCCGCCCATTTCTGAATGGGATTAGCTATATTTATGAACTTTCTTAGCACTGTAGTAGAATTGAGTAGGTTGAAGGCTAGAGGTAAAATTTTGTACTGAAGGACGAAATTTCCAAATGTATTGATCTGCGGCGCTTATGGGTTTTTACGTATGGAGCTGAGTTTCGCGATTGTAAGTGGGTTCTCGCGATTATATACTAGCTTTTAAATAGTTTAGGAGCCTCTACAGCCCCTACATTTGTTATCAAAATCAGATTAGGGAACGCGAGAGTCCGTTTCATGCTGTCAGTTGCTTATTTCTCTTGTTTTCACGGGGCAGATGCGCCGTACTGTTGGCATGATTTGTGGGAATAAAAGCGATTGATAAAACCAGGTCCGATTTGCGACTTGGTTCTTTTTCGGGATGCCCATGGCAGCCACAGTTGTTGCTTCATCTATGGAGTTTGCTCCCCCAGGGAAGTAGTGATCATGTTGGTCTTCGAGCGCAAACACCGTTGTTTTTCAGTTTGTTTACCTCAACGAAGCACAGTCGGTGAGCATAACATTGTGTGTTCCCACAAGTATTTATGTTTTCGTTTCTGGTCTGAGATCTCAAAAATGCTTGAATCGCAGGGAATGCGAATGAATCTAAACAAGAAATAGTGCGGGAATTGGATTCTTTTTCCACCCTGTATAAACTGGAGCGTTAATTTAGGGCCCTACGTTTGTTTGTCAAGGTGACATAGCATTCTTTAAACTCTAATTGGTGGCTGGTAATTGTTGTTCCCATTCATCATGGTTTACGTAATAGACTTTCTGCCCTCGCTTTCCGCTACACTGGATGTTTTTTTTTGTCTCCGCGTGCTGTATTACTTTTGAGAACAATTGACGTAGGTAGCATGGTTTGGACGCGTGCTGTGACAATAGCAAGTCGCACACAGTTCCACAATTCGCTTTGTAGCCGTATTGTTTTCAGGGCATTGAGGGGCCAATCGCCACACGCTCAGGGTACAGAGGGGTTGCGCCTGGGTTAATTCGAGGAGTCGTGAAAAGTTTGGGCCAACTTGAAAATTCGATGAGTTAGTTATGAAGTCAAAATAACCTTTCCAGAATCAATCTCCCCAAGAAATATCCAGTTCTTTACATTTAGGTCGCATTTATTCAAATGAGCTGTGGAGAACGCTAAGACTTGAGCACCAGGTTTATTGCACCACCCATCGATAGGGACACAAATTATTGAATTAACATTCATTTCCGAGCTACTCGCAGTCGTATTATCACTATCGTAGATGCGAAGCGGTTGTTTTGAAATGAAGAAATCATTTTCAAAACCGCACCACTCCTATGATAGTGATGCCCAACCCTGCGAGTAGCGGGGAAATGGAGGATATATTCCAATTTCGAAGCGCTAATTCAATTTTGAGTAGATTCTTATGCGTAGTTCGGTTCCCATCTCTCACTTTTTCGCAGGTACTGCAGCGGAAGACCACCCCGATATTTGAAAATTATCAAATTCCGAGAACAGATATAAGTTTACAGCAATCGAAGTAGGACCTGGTGAGAACTCGTCTTGACGTACGGTAGTTTGTTAGTGGTATCACTCATTTTTCCCAAACAGCTGTGATAGATCGGTGAGTTTGTGTTTTCACCGATATGACTACATCTGTGGAAGCAATGAAAACAGGTGAAACTGTGAGAGTAGAAGCCAAAACTCACCGACCAATGTCAGTTATTTCGAAAAAATGAGTGATGACACAATCAGACTACAATATGTTAGGGAGAGTCCGCAACCTCACCAGGTCCTATTTCCATTGCTGTATAGTGGAGTCCACCAAGAGTGTCTCATTTACTTATCAATGAGAAGCGGTCGATTGGAGATCAATGAACATGAAACTCGTTGCAGCACAACCGCTCTCGTTCAATCGATATCGAGCGTGCTGGTATGGGATTCATGCACATTGATCCCCAGCCGACCGCTTCTTATTGATAAGTAAAAGAGACACTCTTGGTGGACTCCACTATAGACTACGAAATCTTCATAAAATTTCTTGCGACATGAAACCTTAATCTGAAAAAAATAATGAGCCAGCTGAATAAAATCCCTACAAACACACCACGTTGCTGTAAACGTTGCGTCGAATCAGGCACTTCTGGAAAACGGCGCAACGATTTTTTTTCGAAAGCAAACCTTCAAAATATTGGTGTGTCCTAATGAAGCGCATTGGTGTCCTCCACAAGTTGAGTCACCCTACCCCCAGGAAGAAAACGGATCACCACTTCTTCAGGTCCCCGAATAATCCCTTAGGTAATCCGTAGAAAAACATGATCCGATTCTTTTTTTTTCCTTTCAAGGGCGTTCTTGGGGGGGGGTTGCTTAGCACGAATATGATGTCCGTTTTTAGTTTTTCGCAAGATTCTCATTCCGTATATCCTGACATTTCGAAGTTAGCTGAAGCTTAAACCAGCGGGGTATTCGAGGTGCTGATAACGGATCCAGTTTCCGGTTTTGCAAAGGTTATTGCAGGTTTAATGTTGCTTGGCTACCGTAGCGTGCCTTAATCTGTTGTGGTGCAAAAAAGGAGTGCGAGTAACAATTCAAACGTGTTCTAGTAGCAAAAGTGTTTCTTTTTCAACTTTTCTGTGATTCTAAGTCGTCGGAAGTATTCACTGGGGGTCGTAGAAATCTTAGAGATTCTTCAAGATTTTCGGCCACCAGGAGGGGGTCGTCGCTCCCATGAGATTCGGCGCAACCGCCTGCTGGACCCTGCCCACGTTATGTTTATACCAGTGCGAACGAATTTGATTCTCAAGTTAAGATTCCCGTCTTCTTGAAGGCTAAAAAAGAGCTTTTCCCTCACTCACTCAGATCTCCATCTCCAAATCTTAGGTGGGGTATTTACGACAATGGCCGTGTTCACTGTAAAAAAAAACCGTGTCTTCGTTTTCAACGTTTTGTGCAGGTAAATCCACGAAGTAGAGGATGTTAGCGGACATTCGTCTTAATAATCCTAGTTTTCGGAGAAGAAATTTAGAAACTCCAAAAATATTCACTTACGCCTCATTTGTGCGGTTGGTGCAGTTCAGAAATTGCGAAAAAAAGCGCCGGAAGTGGTTTTGCGCCTTAAACTTCTCAGGTGAGGTACTTTAGTTTTAATGCGATTTTGGATGTTACAGCCATTGAGAAAAAAGGGTATCCAAACCTTGGGCAACTATTCCTTTGGATGGACAGCTCTCCCTCAATGTGGGCGGGATGGTCCACGCGATTTTATCTTACTTCCTGCACGCTTTTTGGCTTTCTTTCTTCGTCACTCATCTTGGATAGACCCGTAACTCACGTTCGTGCAAAAAACGGAAGCTTTTTCATCATTTTTTTCTATCGCTGCCCTAGCCACGTGAGAAAATTTGGAGATAATGGGCATTTTTGGAACAGAGGTTTCTGGCTTTCCAGTGTTTGATGTATGCTCCTCGCTCGTCTTCAAGTTAGCTACAATTAGGCTTTTCGGCCATCGGGGTTTCGATAATTTCTGTGGATTTCAAAAATTGACCAGACACAAGTTTCGCAGAGCGGCGAAGTCAATATACTTTCTAGGAGCAGGTGACTTACCGTATTTCCTCTCATTGAGCACCCCTTTCTGTCAAGGTTGAAACGTAGAACACCCCCTCTATTCAGGGTTGAGCAGGCCGTTGCGACCGGTAACCAAAAATTTACGACCCCCCCTCTTGGTGACCAAAATTTTTACGAACTCCCCCCCCCCCCTCTGGAATGGAGAAATGGCTGGCTACCTTACCGAGTGGTTTGGAAAGAAACCGCATTTTTTCAAAATTTCTATCCCCCCCAAAAAAAATTCATTTTTTCGACAAATTTCCGAAATCTTTACGACCCCCGTTGCGACGGGTTGCAAGCCTGGCCGACCTTGTCTCTATTAGAGCCCCTCCCACAGCTGAAAAGACACTGCAGACCCATTCCTACTGGACGTGAACTGCTACGCGCTGCTCGTAATGTCGACACTCAAAGGCCCTGGTTATATACACCGGCGGGATGCTGCGGAAATAGCAAGACAACTACCACTTATATGCGCCCTAACTGTGCTCAGGCATGCCAAAGGGAACAGTGGTCGCAGAAAAACGCGCCGGAAGGCCGCGCAGAGCAGTTATACACGCCGCGGCACCGTATACGGTATCCTTGCGGGACCTGCCCTTTTGGAAATTTGCCAATTTCCACCAGCTGATTATTTTTCAGATTTAAAATTGTTAAAACATTACCAAAACGACATAACGAGCACTGTCATGACGAGAGGAATTGATTATTAGTGATATTCTGCAATCAAAAAGTGTCAGAAGCAAAAAAAAACGATAAAATACCATGAAAACACCTGGAAATTTTTCGTCTGCAGTATTGCGTCAAAGACGCCAAAGACGCAACATTGCAGACGAGTCTCTGATTCACGCAGCAAGCGGCGGCAATGTCATCGCGAGACGTTTTCATTCCGCTGGTGTATAACTAGGGCCAAACCCTTTTTGACATTTTCGAAGATATTTGTCTTGAGGAGGACTGTATTGATTATGATCCCTTGGTGTTCGCCCGGTAATTCATTATTGTCTCACTTTGGTTTGCCTGAGGGCCTATTCATGCTTCCAACCTCTCGCTCTGCCAGAGCGGCCCGCGCGGAAAAAGTGGTGAGTATGAATAAAAACACGACCTCCCGCGCCTCCTGCCCCGCCACAGTGGTGTCTCTGGAGCATTCATACTCCCCTCTCGCACCGCCGAGGCATTTGTTGGTAGCATTACTTGTTGCACTAAATTACGTCATATAAGTGTAGCGGGGCCTCAGTGAAAGCGCGCAATACGCCATAGAAAGTGTGCGGGACTCAAGTGGGAGTGCGCTGGACGCCGTAGAAAGTGTGTGGGACCCATATGGGAGTGCGCCGAACGCCGCAGAAAGTATACAGTACCAGTTTGTATGCCAACTCCTTCAAATACAGAGCTGGTAGGTCATACTCCGACATCACAAAAAATATGCCTCCAGGGCTCTCATTGAGTCAATTTAAAGCACATGCTAAAAAGATCCTGTTGGATTTTGAATCCTAGTTTTTCGAGATGAACCGCTGCTTCTGCTTTCATGGTTATTAGCATATGTTGGAGCATTTGTTTTACAGTTGGTCCTCGTTATAATTTTTTTCTCACATTTGCCTTCAGCGAATGTAATAAACTTATAACTTATACAGATTTAAAATGGGAGTGCGCGTTCGCAGATGTTCGGGAAAGTTGCAATTAGGTTTGAATGTTCAATACAAGTTACAAAATGCACGCCTCCACGCTTAAGCTACGCAAGAAAGCGACAAGGCTATCGTGCGATTATGAATCTTGGCTCAAATCTAGTTGGAGGGGGCCTTCCAAGATTCAATCCTAGAAATGAAATCTGCCTCTGATATGGGTTTTCCGATAGCGTTATCAGCCATTGTCTATTTAGAAAATCTGTGGAATCCACCCATGGATAGCCTTTACATACAACAAAATCAACATACCTTATCAAACTTATGAAAGACCACCAGCATCGCTTCATTTCTAAAAACAAACCCACCGATTTCCGCCCCTCTTCCTCTGCCTTGGCGATGTCTCTGGAGCATTCATACTTCACTGGCGGAGCGGGAGGAGCGGGAGGTCGTGTTTTGATCAACACTTCTTTTTCCGAGCGGGCCGCTCTGGCAGAGCGAGAGGTTGGAAGTATGAATAGGCCCTAATGAACTTTTTTTCGCCCAAATTGTGGTGAGCGCGAAGCGCTCACCAGGATTTGGCTTTGATCTCTTCCCGCGCGGATGCCCTACAATGAGATCACCTATTCATACCGTCAACAGAGGTATGAGCTGTACACTATTCGACGCGCTGCAAGAAATTACATATGTGTGCAACTTTTCATCCCAATTGGTCCCCGCTTTCTGAAGTTATGACCTCTCAAAGTACGCAAAAACGTTCTCCACCACCGCCTCCGCCACCGCCTCCACCTCCGTCCGTCGAAAACCATTTTTTTGGAAGGCGTGGACCAAATCGCTCGAAAATTTGTGACTAGATGTAATAGACCACGGGAATGACGAAAATAATTGTCAGAACTCACCATAATGACTTCTGGCCCCTAACGGGCGTTTGAAACTCGGAAACCGGCCTCTCAAGATTAGTTTATAAAAATGACGGGTTTTTCGTTATCAGTCATTGTTTTCTTAGAGACTCCATATAAATACCTTGCTCTCTAGGGTGGTGTACTCTAAACGTCCGGCTTGGAACAGGACGCTATGCGGAAGGGTTGTTTTTGAGCGTGGCGCGTGTTTGTACCATGCGCACCAAAGATAAGAAGTCGTCGCAGGGTGTGCTGAAGTGTCGGTTGACTATGCGAGACCGCAGTAAGAGTATGCAGGACGTCGTGGAACTACAGCAACTCCTCAGTAGGGGTGTGCAGGACGCCGTAGAATGTGTGCAGGACCTCAGTAGGAGTGTGCAGGACCTTAGTAGGAGTGTGCAGGACCCCAGTAGGGGTGTGCAGGACGTCGTAGAATGTGTGCAGGACCTCAGTAGGAGTGTGCAGGACCTTAGTAGGAGTGTGCAGGACATCATGGGACCTGTGCAGGACCCCAGTAGGGGTGTGCAGGACCTCAGTAGGAGTGTGCAGGACATTTTGGGACCTGTGCAGGACCCCAGTAAGGGTGTGCAGGACGTCGTAGAATGTGTGCAGGACCTCAGTGGGAGTGTGCAGGACCTTAGTAGGAGTGTGCAGGACATCATGGGACCTGTGCAGGACCCCAGTAGGGGTGTGCAGGACCTCAGGAGTGTGCAGGACCTCAGTAGGAGTGGGCATGACATTATGGGACCTGTACAGGACCTCAGTAGGAGTGCGCAGGATATCATGGAACGTGTGCAGGACCCCAGTAGGGGTGTGCAGGACGTCGTAGAATGTGTGCAGGACCTCAGTAGGAGTGTGCAGGACCTTAGTAGGAGTGTGCAGGACATCATGGGACCTGTGCAGGACCCCAGTAGGAGTGTGCAGGACATCATGGAACCTGTGTAGGACCCCAGTAGGGGTGTGCAGGACATCGTAGAATGTGTGCAGAACATCAGTAGGAGTGTGCAGGACATCATGGGACCTGTGCAGGACCCCAGTAGGGGTGTGCAGGACGTCGTAGAATGTGTGCAGGACCTTAGTAGGAGTGTGCAGGACATCATGAAACATGTGCAAGACCCTGTAAGGATGAGCAGGACTTCATGGAATGTGTGCAGGACATCAGTAGGAGTGTGCAGGACATCATGAAGCGTGTGCAGGACCCCAGTAGGGTTGAGCAGGACGTCATGGAATGTGTGTAGGACCTTAGTAAAATTACACAGGACATCATAGAACGTGTGCAGGACCCCAATAGGGGTGTGCAGGACATCATGGAATGTGTGCAGGACCTTAGTAGGAGTGTGCAGGACATCATGAAACGTGTGCAAGACCCCTGTAAGGATGATCAGAACTTCGTGGAATGTGTGCAGGACATCAGTAGGAGTGTGCAGGACATCATGAAGCGTGTGCAGGACCCCAATAGGGGTGTGCAGGACATCATGGAATGTGTGCAGTGTCAGTGATCTATAGAGCTCCATTGTTGTAATTGTATTGTTTATAGCTTAGTAGTAATTGTATGACATTGTAAAGTATTGTGATTTAGCCTATATTGTTGTTTTTGACTTGTTTGCTGTTGTCCTTTGCCGAAGTGTCGGAAAACCCACCGACCAGAGGCGATTCGATGAAGGCAGGGCTGCCCCCGCTGGCTAGTGGGCGGGAAGCCCTCACGCGCCAGTGGGCGGGCAGACCCGCGAGACCCTGCCACAGCGTACATAAGGCGCCATTTCGGGGCAGGTGGTCTTCTGGCGTGTGCCGGCAGCTTGTGCTGATGTCTGGTTGATCTGGTGGTTGGCGGCTCTGATGTCTGGCGGTCTGGTGGCTGGTGTCTGGCGAACTGGTGTCTAGCGGTCTGGTGTCTGGCGAGCTGGTGTCTGGTGGTCTGGTGTCTCGTGGCTGGTGTATGGCAGTCTGGTGTCTAGTCAATTGGTCTGATGCGTCGATAGTGGCAGTGACGCAGAGGAACTAAGGATCCACCCGCATGTCCATATTACTATTTACGCCAGTGGAAGAGTTGAACTCTACATGTTCGAGAAGGAGTCGGCAGACGTGTTCTGTCGTAAGGGACGGAAAGTCCGCATACACACCTAGCAGACGGGTTTCGTCGTGAGAGACGGAAGGTCCACGCACACACCTAGCAGACGGGATCCGTCGAGAAGGACGGAAAGTCGCGCACCTAGGCATAGGGCTAGCGGATTGGTCAGAAGTAGCACTGGGCGTGCTTCCATAGTTGTTATCTTGTGTTTGTTGTAACTTCTTGTAATAAAGAGTATAGCTTACGGTGTCTGCACAGTCAATAGTTGTTGTGTTCGTACTGGGAAATTAAATAGCAGGGGTGACTTGGAAGAGGTCAAGCTCAGCCGTGGTAATCATTCAACCCCAAGTGGCATGGATGCGTTGATGAACCTAGGCGGAAGGCCTACCCAAGCCCCAAAACCATCTGACATGGGGGCCAAGCCGGTGACAACATCTGACATGGGGGCCAAGCCGGTGACAACATCTGACATGGGGGCCAAGCCACCACTACATCTATTGATTGCGGACATCCGCAGCTCTCACAACGCGAACATGATCAACAACGCAGTGGAAGTCGACGCGGAACGCGGAACAGTCGCGACTGGAAGGAGTTACTGGAAGGAACTCATCACTTGTATTCCCAGACAGGTCGATGGTAAACTTCAAGAACAGATGAAGGGTGTATCTGAAACGAAGCGCGGTACTGTACGTTCACTTGTGCAGACGACAATCGATGCAGCAGTTGCTGCGATCGATTCCTCGCTGAAGCAGAGTGAACATCAATTGTTCTATACCCAGTCGTTACTTAGGGAAAAGGAGGAGCAGATTGCTTTGCTGCGATCACAATTGTGTTCTTCGCAAGCACTGCTGTCATCATGTACTTCGCCCCAGTTAGCACCGCTAGTCGAACCAATGAGTCGGCATGACGATAGCACAGAGCTGCCGCGGGCATGTCCAGTAGACCCGGAGGACTTCCAGGGCTGGTTGCAGTGGACATCAAGGTGAAGGGGGCCCAGGAAGCCAAGGCTGAGTTGCATGTCATGCACTCCTATGACGACACAATCTTGCTGGAGACTAACGTATTGGCTGCGTTAGGGATAGAGGTCAAATTGATCCCAGCATCGACAAGTAGATATGCCGAAAGAGTTGAACAGGCGGAGGGCAGCAGGCCTAGCAGCGCCATCACGAAGGTAGTGAGAGGGGCGCAAAGACGGGCTGCGATCCCGCCATCCTCTGATGCTGTCGGAGAGTCTTCGTCGTCAGGAGAAGTGGCTGCGGCCGAGAGCGATGTCTTGTCGAGCAACGACAGTCTGGAGTTAGGAGTTCGCAGTGTGTGGGATGGTTCCGGTTGTGTACCTGTCGTAAATAGAGATGTTGAGCCGAGGGTTATCCGTGATGGAGACGGGCCCAGCGAACGGTCGGTGTACCGTGGGTGCAACCCAGGGATGGCTAACATACCCGAGGATATGCAGCAGTTGCATTGGGTGGTCAGGGTGCAGACGGAGGAGAAAAAAGCGGAGTTGAACAGGTCACAGAGGTTGACAAAGCAACCCGCTGAGCTCCCGGAACTTGGCACAAGCAACTACAGCGAGGTGTTCGCTGCTTGCAAGGCAGAACCCACTCACATGTGTCCTGTCGGTTGCGAAGGACAAGAGAATGCACAGGAGTCCGAAGTTTGTGGCAAGGGTGATCGAGTTGATGCTAGAGTACCTGCAAAGCGGGGAAAATCCTCTCACCCTGAGCAAGCGATGGACTCGTGTGGTTCACTCCATGTTGCGAAAGCATGTGCAGAAACTTGCACTTGTAAGACTTTGCAAAGAAACTGGAGCCAGTTTGTGAACAAAACGGTGAGCTAGTGAAGACACCGGCTGTGATGACTGAATCCCCGGTTATGAGAAACACTAGTCGAAGACGCAGAGGACGACCACCTGATAAGATAGCAGTCAAGCGTTGTTGGACACGCTGTTCTAGAGTCAGTGCTGACCATGAGGAGATGCGGCGGTGTGCCAAATCCCAACGATGGCCGGATGTGATTCGTGCTGAAGGACGCGCTATAGGTGGTGTACCTCGCGAAGACGATAGTAGCTGCACCGGTAGACGTTATGAATGTGGTCGACGCCATGATTTCATTAGACGTCAAGCTGGTGCTTGCGATGATCGAGACGAATGCAGTCGACGTGGTCGACGCTATGCTCTCTCTGGACGAGCTGAACGTTACTCCGTCATTAGATGCGATGGTTCCGAAGTACGAGCTGAACGCGGTAGATGCGGTTGTTCCAAAGGACAAGCTGAACGCGGTAGATGCGATGGTTCCAATGGACGAGCTGAACGCGGTAGATGCGATGGTTCCAACGGACGAGCTGAACGCGGTAGATGCGATGGCTTCGATGAACGTGTCAATTGTGGTCTCCCGGATAGATGCGATGGTTCCTGCATTCGTGTTGGACGTGTTGGCGAGGTGCCGACGACATCTGGGGGAGGAGTGGGGTTGAGTGGAACAACCCAATTTGTGGAGGAGGGACGTGTCAGTGATCTATAGAGCTCCATTGTTGTAATTGTATTGTTTATAGCTTAGTAGTAATTGTATGACATTGTAAAGTATTGTGATTTAGCCTATATTGTTGTTTTTGACTTGTTTGCTGTTGTCCTTTGCCGAAGTGTCGGAAAACCCACCGACCAGAGGCGATTCGATGAGCAGGGCTGCCCCGCTGGCTAGTGGGCGGGGAAGCCCTCACGCGCCAGTGGGCGGGGCAGACCCCGCGAGACCCTGCCACAGCGTACATAAGGCGCCATTTCGGGGCGAATTGGTCTTCTGGCGTGTGCCGGCAGCTTGTGCTGATGTCTGGTTGATCTGGTATTTGGCGGCTCTGATGTCTGGTGGTCTGGTGGCTGGTGTCTGGCGAACTGGTGTCTAGCGGTCTGGTGTCTGGCGAGCTGGTGTCTGGTGTCTCGTGGCTGGTGTATGGCAGTCTGGTGTCTAGTCAATTGGTCTGATGCGTCGATAGTGGCAGTGACGCAGAGGAACTAAGGATCCACCCGCATGTCCATATTACTATTTACGCCAGTGGAAGAGTTGAACTCTACATGTTCGAGAAGGAGTCGGCAGACGTGTTCTGTCGTAAGGGACGGAAAGTCCGCATACACACCTAGCAGACGGGTTTCGTCGTGAGAGACGGAAGGTCCACGCACACACCTAGCAGACGGGATCCGTCGAGAAGGACGGAAAGTCGCGCACCTAGGCATAGGGCTAGCGGATTGGTCAGAAGTAGCACTGGGCGTGCTTCCATAGTTGTTATCTTGTGTTTGTTGTAACTTCTTGTAATAAAGAGTATAGCTTACGGTGTCTGCACAGTCAATAGTTGTTGTGTTCGTACTGGGAAATTAAATAGCAGGGGTGACTTGGAAGAGGTCAAGCTCAGCCGTGGTAATCATTCAACCCCAAGTGGCATGGATGCGTTGATGAACCTGGGCGGAAGGCCTACCCAAGCCCCAAAACCATCTGACAGCAGGACCTTAGTAGGAGTGTGCAGGACATCATGAAACGTGTGCAAGACCCCTGTAAGGATGATCAGAACTTCGTGGAATGTGTGCAGGACATCAGTAGGAGTGTGCAGGACATCATGAAACGTGTGCAAGACCCCTGTAAGGATGAGCAGGACTTCATGGAATGTGTGCTGGATCTCAGTAGGGGTGTGCAGGACGCCGTAGAATGTGTGCAGGACCTCAGTAGGAGTGTGCAGGACCTTAGTAGGAGTGTGTATGACATCATGGGACCTGTGCAGGACCCCAGTAGGGGTGTGCAGGACGTCGTAGAATGTGTGCAGGACCTCAGTAGGAGTGTGCAGGACCTTAGTAGGAGTGTGCAGGACATCATGGGACCTGTGCAGGACCCCAGTAGGGGTGTGCAGGACCTCAGTAGGAGTGTGCAAGACATTTTGGGACCTGTGCAGGACCCCAGTAAGGGTGTGCAGGACGTCGTAGAATGTGTGCAGGACACTCCAGTGGGAGTGTGCAGGACCTTAGTAGGAGTGTGCAGGACATCATGGGACCTGTGCAGGACCCCAGTAGGGGTGTGCAGGACCTCAGTAGAAGTGTGCATGACATTATGGGACCTGTACAGGACCTCAGTAGGAGTGCGCAGGATATCATGGAACGTGTGCAGGACCCCAGTAGGGGTGTGCAGGACGTCGTAGAATGTGTGCAGGACCTCCAGTAGGAGTGTGCAGGACCTTGGTAGGAGTGTGCAGGACATCATGGGACCTGTGCAGGACCCCAGTAGGAGTGTGCAGGACATCATGGAACCTGTGTAGGACCCCAGTAGGGGTGTGCAGGACATCGTAGAATGTGTGCAGAACATCAGTAGGAGTGTGCAGGACATCATGGGACCTGTGCAGGACCCCAGTAGGGGTGTGCAGGACGTCGTAGAATGTGTGCAGGACCTTAGTAGGAGTGTGCAGGACATCATGAAACATGTGCAAGACCCCTGTAAGGATGAGCAGGACTTCATGGAATGTGTGCAGGACATCAGTAGGAGTGTGCAGGACATCATGAAGCGTGTGCAGGACCCCAGTAGGGTTGAGCAGGACGTCATGGAATGTGTGTAGGACCTTAGTAAAATTACACAGGACATCATGGAACGTGTGCAGGACCCCAATAGGGGTGTGCAGGACATCATGGAATGTGTGCAGGACCTTAGTAGGAGTGTGCAGGACATCATGAAACGTGTGCAAGACCCCTGTAAGGATGATCAGAACTTCGTGGAATGTGTGCAGGACATCAGTAGGAGTGTGCAGGACATCATGAAGCGTGTGCAGGACCCCAATAGGGGTGTGCAGGACATCATGGAATGTGTGCAGGACCTTAGTAGGAGTGTGCAGGACATCATGAAACGTGTGCAAGAGCCCTGTAAGGATGATCAGAACTTCGTGGAATGTGTGCAGGACATCAGTAGGAGTGTGCAGGACATCATGAAACGTGTGCAAGACCCTGTAAGGATGAGCAGGACTTCATGGAATGTGTGCTGGATCTCAGTAGGGTGTGCAGGACCTCAGTTCAATGTTCAGGACACCGTATGCAAGCCAGGCCTCCGAATCTACAAGAACGATAGTTAAGTCCGCCAGAACAGGGCTACCGTAATCTCACTCGAGTTGGTTCTAAAATTTTCTAAGTTCTGACTCCGATTTCGCTTCATCTTCCCTACAGGCGGTGATGTTTCCCTGCTTTTTAGTCCAGGCAGATCCTCAACTGCTGACCCTAGAGAAGGACGGTGTGTGAATCAAGACACACCGCTCTTCACTTCTTTTATACTTTATCATTGATCAATTGGGTATCATCAAATTTGTTTACGAGAGCCGAATAACATCATTCCTGAGATTACGGTAGTCCTCTTCTGGCGCACTTAACTATCGTTCGCGCTGGAAATCAATTTCCATTTTTCAGGCTCAATTTCATGATTGAGCCCGGTAGACCACACTGGTAAACTTTGGCGAGTCAAAAACGTTGGACGATGAGGTTAATATCCGCCACCAATTCTCACCAGTCATCTAGCCCTTTTTCCTAGAATGTTGGTGCGACAGTAAGATAACAGGAAAAATTGGTTACGGCACGAACTCCACATGCAGAAAAAACTCCGAAAATGATTTTGGCGCGAAATTCAAATTCGTATTTACAATGTGTTCGATTGACTTTTCTTTACAAATGAAGGTTTTTCATGGGCCCCTTCAACATTTTCTTTCACTAGAGGGGCCAAGCTACACAAAAACTCATAGAAATGATGGAAAACTCTGATAAAAGAGGCCTGATACTGCGCTATCTATCATTATTTTTATTAGAGCTCTACGGAAATACTTCGACTGGTAGCCTCACCAATGGGCCGTTCATTTCATTTCTGTCTTGAGTGGTGCGTGCCCCCCCCGTCTAGAAGAGTGCCTAGAACCTGTACAATTGGGTCATTTTGAAACTCATTTCTTCATTTTTCGACTTTTAAATTCAAAAAGTATATGCCTTGCATCTATTTGTAGGAAGCCGCGTTGCAACAATTATCTTACAGTCTTAGCAGCGGAGCGGTTGTTTCTTCATTTCTACCACTATGTTTTCGAAAAAAAAACGACTTCTGGAGCTCGACGATATTGTAGAAGGGAAACCCTTGTAAAAAGTTGTGAAATTTCTGAAAGTTGGGCTCCGCAGAAAAGGTCAAGGATTTGGCATTGCTCCTAAATGTTGTGAAATTGTTTTATTGGATTTGGCTCTCAACTTGATTTTTCAAATGTAGTGAAATTGTCGAATTGATTTGGCTGTGATGATACTATATGCAGATAACATAATCATTAAATCTAGTGAAATTGTTGCAAACGGATTTGGCAGGAGCTCTATCAATTATCACAGTCAAATCACGCGTCAGAAGGTCCTCTGGCGAGCGAATGAAGACAAAAAGAAAAAATAATAATCCTCAGTCAACAATGCTGAACGAAACGTGGCCTTATGGGCTAGAATTAAGGTTTCCGAATGCTATTCTGCCCTTTCAGTGTAGCTCCACTAACAATAAGGTACCAGCCCTTCCCTCACCTATGAGATAAAAATCATGAAAACGAAATCTAACGCAATTTACTCGCTACTGACTCTATGTCTTCGTGTCCTCAACGCTTTCACGGTTCGCATTGTATAGAAACGTTTTTGCTGCTAGGTTTATTCCTGTTCTCATTCGATTCAATATGCGCTTCAAGGAAAACCCCTTCTGACGCGTGATTTGACTGTGATAATTGATAGAGCTCCTGCCAAATCCGTTTGCAACAATTTCACTAGATTTAATGATTATGTTATCTGCATATAGTATCATCACAGCCAAATCAATTCGACAATTTCACTACATTTGAAAAATCAAGTTGAGAGCCAAATCCAATAAAACAATTTCACAACATTTAGGAGCAATGCCAAATCCTTGACCTTTTCTGCGGAGCCCAACTTTCAGAAATTGACTCTTGGATTTCCGGATGAAATTTAGAGCCTCTCCCTCTATTTGAGCCCCTCCCTTTAATTGAACCCCCCTTTCGGCAGAGGTTGAAAAATAGTACACCCGGGTGTTCAATTACAGGAAATATGGTATATTAGTCGCCTCTGAGTAACGAAAAAAATACGAATGAATGTACTGGCTAACATGCCCGAGACTGTCTTCTTGTTTCTTCTTCTTCTTATCGGCCACATAGAGCTTCTCCTTATAGGTGTAAAAAGGCAGCCACATCGCACGGGTTCGTCCACATATCCATAACTGTTAGAGAAGTCGGCCTTGCAGGACATGAAAATAAATGAAATGAATCGTGCCCTGGGTTGTGGCAGTCAGGACATTCGTCAGGGATCGACGAATCGATCTTATGGACGAAGGCCTTGAGGTACGAGGAGTGTCCACAACGTAGACCTGCCAGGATGACGCATGCACGTCTGGGTAGGTCCATTTCGCTGCCATCGATCGGGAGGGGCACGTCACCAAGAATGGGATTCAGGGAAGCACTGGAAAGGTATTCTGTGACGAATCGGGTGTGCTCCATTTGCAGCAGTCTGACGCAATTGAGCTCCGACGTCGCCCAACGTTGACGGTCCAAGACAGAGACTGCAGCATGAAGTGGCGAGCGAATATGTCGGAAATGGGGACCAGATGACAGTAATGGGAAATTAGGGTGTGTGGAATTCCTTACAATGCCAACATGGAACTGTTGCGACTGGAGTTGACAATGCTGCTTTACAGGAAGCAGCGAACACTCTTGATGTAGATGAGATACCGGTGTGAATCGAGGGCATCCAATGATCACGCGTAGAGCAGTGTTCTGTGCACGCTGAAGTTTGCTCCAAGAGGCTTCCGACAGGTGTCTTGACCATATTGGGGCTCCATATTCCAGCACCGGCTGCACCATAGCCCTGTAGGTGGTTCGCAAAATTTCCTTAGAGCTGCCCCATGTAGTGCCTGCCAGCGAACGTAGAATGTTGTTACGTGTGCTGGCAGCAGCAGCTCGAATACGTGTATTTTCATGAAAACGTAGTGACGGGTCCAGGAATACACCGAGTAGTCGAGGGTGTTTTGATAAGGGCAGCATATTTCCTTCCCAAAGAACCTTGGGATGCAGCTTGTGTTCGGCTGTCGCTGTAGTGCACAAAGTGACGCTGGACTTGGTAGGAGAGACCTTTAGCTGCTTCGATTCAAGGAACTTGGCCAGACTGACGAGGTATTTATTCATCTCAGCAGTGGCTCGATCGATGACAGGGTCAGTACAAATAATAGTGATGTCATCCGCATATAGACATAAGTGGATGTTTGACGAGGGCTTCGGCACATCAGATAGATACAAAGAAAACAGGCTGGGAGATAGAACTCCTCCTTGTGGAACGCCTGCCTTCAGGGGCACAGACTTCGGTAAGTGTCCATCAAATTTCACATGGATGGAACGATTTTTGACAAAGTTATCTGTCCATATTTTGCACCAGTCAGGAATAGTAGAGTCCAGGATCGATTTGGACAGCAGCGGAATACTGACGTTATCGAAGGCAGCGGTTAAGTCAACCGCCACGACAATACTTCTACCAGCTGGAGGTTTCATGTTGAAGCCAGCAATTATGTGTTCTGTGATGGACGTGAGTGCCGTGTTGGTAGAGTGGGCCTTCTTGAAGCCATGTTGATGCACGTTATGTCGTAATGCTTCTTGGAGGTGCGGGTTGATGAATTTCTCCGCTAACTTAGCAATAGGGGACAAAAGGGAGATCGGTCGATGCGAAGTTGCTTGATCTTCTGGTTTGCCAGGCTTGAGGATCGGAAGAACAAGTGCTTGCTTCCATCTAGCGGGGATGAAACCTGTGCTGAATGACGAGTAGACTAGGTCACAAAGTAATTCAAGGAACTCTTCCGGCAAGTGCTTGAGATGGACGGCTGACACACCGTCGGGTCCCTCGGCTCGCGAGTTCTTCATGGACTTGATGAGGGAAGACATCTCAGAGGCAGTTATGGCAGGTACATCTTTTCGGCTGAGTTTCCTTATAGACCGGTGAGTGAGCCTGTTGGAACGATCACGGCGGGACGTCGCTGAAGCAAAGTGTTTTCCAAGTCGACATGCAGCCTTAAATCCGGACTCGAATTTCCCTGACGGGAACTCAAGCATGTTGCGATCCGCTGCCATTTTCTTCCCAGATAACCGCTTAAGAATGCTCCAGGTCTTCTTTGCATCAGTGGAGAAGTTCAAGGATTCTGTGAACTCCATCCAACGCATCCGCTTGTAATCATTCAGCATTTTGGTGATCTCATCAGACAGTCGTTGAATGCTGGGATCTGCAGGATCAGCTCGGCGCTTCTCGTCCCGTAATTCGATCAGCTCCAGGACGTCTTTGGGAACGTTAGGGTGAAACGTTCTAACGCGCCCTTTAGGAATTACAGTTCTGGAGGCGTTGCTTATGGCATCAACAATGAACTTGTCCTTCTCATGAATGGAGCCGGTTAGCGGATAGCAGGCTACCCGACTGAGTAACACCTCTTTAAACATGACCCAGTTGGCCTTACGGTAGTTGGTGTACAATTTGCTACGAGAGCCTATGAAAGGTGCCAGCTGACTGTTGAGAGACAAATCCAATGAAACACATATGGGTACATGATCGCTGGCCATAGCTATAGCAGTGGACCAGTTACAGGAAACAGCAAGAGAAGGTGATACAAAAGTGACATCTGGAGAGGTGGAAGGAAGGCGAGTGGGGGCGTCCTCGTTAATGGCAACAAGATCACAATCCTCAGCAAAAAGCTCAAGTAGTTCCCCTCTGTCATCGGGATCTAGAGAGGAGAACCAGGATGTGGAGTGAGCATAAAAATCGCCAGCCATGACAACAGAAGACGATGGGAGGGCAGTGTGCACAGATTGCAAAAATGGAGTGGGGTCAAACGAATTGGGACATGAGGAGATTGGGGGAATATAAATATTAACAATATCTATAGGGCAACTTTGCAAAAAAACATGAACATCAATACATTCTACAACATTATGATTAGGGAGAGCTATAAGATGAGAAGGTATAGAGGTTTTTACAAACGTAAAGACGCCTCCACCATGAGATGTGCGAGGGGGAAGGGAGGATATTGGGCTAAGTTTAGTCTCCTGAAGGAGAATGACATCTGGACGAAAGCGTTCAATCTACAATGTGAGCTCAGCAAGTTTGGCACGCAGGCCATTGATATTGAGTTGAAAAATGTCTAGACTATGAAGAGGAACACTAGGGGGAGAGTTAGAGCAAGAAGTACAACAATAAGCATCAGTGTAGTCATTATAACTGGTTAACCCCGAACATTTGAGGTGTACCCAGCTGAGGCAACCACCGCACTGAACGCTTGCATGTTGAGCCGATAATCCACAATGACAGCAGGGATATCGTGGAGTCTTGCTGGGTGGCCCTGGGTTCCTCTCAATGCCGGCTCGTAGCAGTAGTATGCGGAGGAGTGCAGCAGCCAGCCATTTGCACTCCCATACAGAAAAAAACTCCTCGTGGAGTTGTATATGCCCGTTTGATGAGTCTCCTTGATCTTGGTAGTCGACTCCACAGATCCACCACGCGTAGGTTGAGCATCTCGGATCCGTCTTCTTGTTTCAAACGAAGGTGTATTTATCTTCGTATTATTATAGTTCTACAACTGCCATTGATGTTCAAAGTGTTATAGTGGCTTAGTCCGGACTGCCTTCAGTCAGGGTTCAGCGCGTGGTGTGGAGCTCCACAAGGGGTCTGAGCTGCCGAGCGCTGGGTGGCGTACCGCCCGAGCTCTGACGGGAGACCAAGTGGTTGCGTGATCTAATTCATTCTTAACGTCATGTTGGCCATCAAACAAGTTGTTCCCTTCCCTAAATATAAAAAAGCGGACCGTCTTGATCCTGGGGATCTGAGAAAATCGCCAAAAAAAGGTTGACCAAATTACGCTTTTGAATGGACTAAGAGTGAAGTTTGCCTTTTCCACACCTCCTGCAGTAGTAGCCTGCATTCAGCCTCCCCCTTCTCCCGTTCCTTACCGGATGCATTAGAGAGTCGCTAGTAGTGTGCCCGCAAGACATTGCCGTCATCGCATTCGTGGCCTGCCTGTGTCCTTGGTGTCAGTTTGCCGCGGTATCGAACGAAGCGGCGGCGTGTGAGTTGTTTTCGCGTCTGGGTCGCGCCGTACTACGTCACCTACACGCGAACATTGGCCCCCGTCACGCGCCGCAGGGTGTGCTGTCGATGCGGCGGCGCCCGTCGTCCCTATAGACTCGGCAGCAACTGCCCCTCCTGCATGCTTAGTGCTCTCCTTCCTAGGTCCGGGTTGGTCAGAGCGGGCTCCTCTTAAGTCATAGGTAGGCCTCGTTTCTATCTGAAGTTTTCCTCCATGTGTTCTCTCATCCTCATAACACGACTCATTTTGTTTATTAGCGCCAACCGGTTTTTGATGTGTTTATGCGCGCTCATGTCTCTGCTGGAGGGTCCTCCTGTATGGCCAGTGTGTCTTTGTGATCGTTTGTTGGGGGGGGGGGTGGGGGAGTTCGTGCGTATTGAGCATTCGTGTTCATGGTCAGAGCATTGTTCTTCACAGCCGGACTTGATGGACTTTTCCCGTCTTTTTCATGTCTTAAGCGATTTTCATAGTCAGAAACGATATTCAAGACGACAGATTTTCAAATACATGAAACAAATTTGTGTTTTTTAGTCGTTTTCTTCTCATTGCTATATCGTCTTCCTGAATCAGTTAAGTTCTGATCTAATATTTTCTGTTTCTTTCCATTTGTTCTTGTGTTGCTTTGGCGTAATGCGAGATAGTATCATTCATAATGTAAGGGAATGTTTCCTCTGATTGGATTCCGTATCACGTAATCCTTCATCCCTTTCTATAACCTGTCCTCTTCCATAGACCTTATCTGTTCTATTCCATGGTTGATGTAAACCCCTTCTGCGTTGTGTGATGCTCCAGCCTCACCTCGATGCTCCTCCACTCCAGTACCATCCTAGAAGGAGGGGGGGGGCTCATTATTAAAGAAAAATAAAATGAATGACGGATGGATGGATAAGGATATCAATAAAACTTCTACAGAATTTCCAAGACATCACATTGATTGGTAGCTGTATCGAGCATTTTATATAAGAGTTTATCTTCACTTCTATCAGTACATTTTTGAGTGCCCCCCCCGTCTAGGATAGAGCCCTCCACTCACCCCTCCAATGGGTTTCGTCCAGCTCTCAACTTCACTTCGCAGATTCGCACAACATCCTCCTTTAGAAGAATGTTCAACGTGGTTTCTTCTTCTTCCATGATCCATATCTACCGTAGCCATCGTTATAATGTGATATGTTTTGTATCGATCGTTGTTTTGAAATAACAGGGCAGCGTACTTTTTGAATATTTGCAATGCCAGTTCGGTCATTCTAACCCTACTCGCTTTCAGCCCGGTTTCCCGTGTATATCTCAGGTAGAGATGGAGAATCAGCAGCAACCGTCCACGACTTCCCTCTGCCGGAACGGATGCGGATTTTTCGGATCACAGGTATTGTATCTGTAGATACTCTCTGTTTCTCGCTGATTCTCAATTCCATTGATTTCCTTCCATAGCTATCATCATCCATGTTTAGGCTAACGAAGGATTGTGCTCAAAATGTTTCAAGGATTCTATTAAACGTAATCAGGACACTGCCAGATTATCTCCCACTGGTAAGTTTTAGAGTGTGTATGTTGTTTCGCCGCTGTATAAATGCGCGCTGGTATTAGCGAAGTGGGTGGTTTATTGATGTGTGTGTGTGCGACGTATCGATTGGGGACTGACGGCGTGGTCTAATGGAGAGCGGACGGGTTTCCAATCTGTTTGCGGGGAGAGGCGCGGGGGACTGGGGAGGGGGATCGGGCAGAGCTGGCGCACATTGCTTCGCGGCTTAAAAAAAGTGTAGTGGAATGTATCAGAATATTTTCGGAGTTCGAGGAAAGTTAGGATACTTGACAATGGGTGTTTCCAAATGGACACCCTTGTAGAATGGTGCAGTAGCGTAGTGCAGCAGAGTATGATGAGTTATAGGCTTTCTCCCACATTGCAAACAGGACGAAGTGAGGCTTGTAAATCATCATGCTACTCTTATATTTTTTTAACCGAAAGCCCCACCTCTTGCTTCTTCCGGAATCATTTGAGGGAGACAGGATTTATAACCCATTGTTTTCGCCTCAAATTTCTGTACAGGGAAGTCGGTATTGACGGATGCACGATTCCGCAACGATGTCTAGTTGACCGCAGCCGTAGATGATAGCGTTTCTTGTACTAACGATCTTCAAGTTTCATTCGGTTTATAATTATTTTGTGTTTTGTTTACAAAAAATCGTGAGTAGATTGACGGTTCATGGATATGATCTGTTGGTGCGAAGCTAGTCGGGGGAGGGGCACTCGGATTAAAACTAGTTCGTGGGGAGAAACTCGAGAAAATGAAATGACGGTATGAAACTAGTTGGGGGGGGCACTCAAGATTTATAATGAAATTATTGATATCAAACCTTTTTAACATGTTTCAAACGCGTGATACGACACTTTTAACACGTTTCTAATACGTGTTGCCTGGAAAAAACCTTCATTTCTCAGATTGAATCTTGAGTGCCCCCCCCCAACTAGTTTGAATCCGAAAATATCTTCCGCCATCGGATGCACGGTCAAGCGGGGCGCTGTGTAATTTTCCGTAATCTGAGCGACCCCCCCCCCTCCGGCCACCAAACTTTTTTTCAAAAATCCGAAATTTTTGCGACCCCACCCTCGAGGTGTAATTTTTGGGCACTTTTTTTTCAAAAAAAAAGTGTTGAAGTATAGAGTTCTGAAGAGGTACCCTATGGTGTTCAATAACCGTTATTTTCAATTTCCAATCATGTTCATGTTCATTACATTTACATGAGGCAAATGCGCGAAAAAAAATGAAAAATCACAAATACAAAGCAAGCAATAAGAAAACACACAAACACAGAAAAAAAATGGCCGATAAATGAGAGAAAAAACACTAAAGCCAAACCGATCCCTCCCGAAAAAAAGGGGAAAATTTTTATGCTAAATTTCAGAAGAGAGTAAAATCCTCGAGACCTCTCGAAATTTTCATTTTTCATCCGAAAATTTCGCGATCCGCCTAACCTTCATTTTCGGACCAAAGTTTTTGCTACCCCCTCCCACCCCGCGTTGAGAAATTTCGCAGTCACGCTTGAACCCGATCGGATGCCTGAGAGCCAGGGTTAGATAAGAACGTAAAGGCCAACCGAACATTGCTCGACACGACGCGGTCGCGTCACGGCTCTCGTAAACAAAATTGATGATAACCAATTGATAAAGGGTAGGGTATAAAAGAAGTGGAGAGCGGTGTGTCTTCATTCACAAACGGTCCTCCGGGGGCAGAAGTTGAGGATATGGCTGGACTAGGAAGTAGGAAAGCAGCACCACCGGTGGTCAAGATATAACAACATTGAAGTAAAAACATAGAAAATTATAGAGCCGTGACGCGACCGCGTCGTGTCGAGCAATGTTCGGTTGGCGTTTACGTTCTTAATAAGAGCGCTCAGTGAGAGCGTTAGCAATCATTCTTTTCTAGAAACGCCATGGAATTACGTCGATTTTTGAAGGCGGTGTCATTCATTCTTCGCTTGAATTCTGAGTGCCCCCCCCCAACTATTTTTGCACCCACGTATGTTGCTCGGTACAAAACAAATTCTAAATATGCAGGGAGGGATCATGAACGAGCTGTAGAAGCTCTGTCCTAGACGGGAGGGGGCATTCAAGAATTATTCACAGAAATGAATTGAAAGCCTGATATCAGATGCTTGCCTGAGGACGTGATCAGTCAGTGTTGTCTTATGATTTTTTTGAAATCGATTGATAGCGTTATGAATCCGTCCTTCATTTCGTTTCTGACTTGAATCATGAGTGCCCTCCCCCTCCCGTCTAGGATTGTACCGCTGTAGAAGCCTTGGTGGTACGTTTGGGTGACAACTTTGAAACATATTCGTGGCGAAGTGATTCGGTTTCCAAAACCAATTTGAACAGGGCTATCCGCCGGCTCGATTGATATGATTTGTATGCGGCCGTTTGCTCCCTCGAATCTATACCGACATCTAGGGAGCACAATATTTTTGTGACATTTTCTTCTGAAGAGTAGTGTTATCCATTCATTCTTCCAACAGGCTTTAACACTTCATAATACGAGTCAGCACGTGTTACAGCACTGTTACTATCGTCGATCACTGGATGGGAGGAAGCCGCGACGCTGCTATGAATGCTTTGTCATGAAAGTAGAGCGGTTGTTCCTATGAAAACAGATTTGTAGCAACTCCAGCACTGGGAGAGGCCATCTACTGGAGTTATCCGGTGGATCTACTGATAGCAGATGTAGATGAACGGAATTTCCTGTAGATGACCGAAACCTGACATGTTTTTATACGAATACTAGCACTGTAGTTGAACAGAACTCGATCTTGGAGGGAATTTTAAATTCCTGTGGAGGCGGTAACTTAACATGTTAACAGGGATACACGGTTTTCGAGTTCACACAGGGGACCCCTGGGACATTCCACTAGGGTCCTCTTGGTCCACGGTGGGGTCCCCACGGGGAGGGGGGTGGCAAGCACAACTCATCTGAGTAGCGAGACAGGAATCATGCCAGTACGAGCTCATAATGAGATGCTGACACTCCAATATCGAACGGTTGGGACACTCGACCCTGGACACCCGTCGCACGACATTATGAAGGAGCCAGAACTGCCTAGACAGATTAGGAAACACGTCAGAACTGTCAAACCAATGTTGGTGAAACCTGGAACTGCAGAGAGCATTCGCAAAGAAGTTCACAAGGAGTTTGTAAAAGAGTACTTGGGTAATCTGAATTCTCCCTTGCTGAGTGGACCGCCGCCGAAGATATTCAAGGAGGAGGAGACGTTGTCAAGACCTAGCCGAGTAGCGCTGTCTCAGCTCCGAAGTGGTTTCTACTCAAAATCTCAATGGTACCTCCATAAGATAGGAGCAGCTGATAATCCACTTTGTCCGGAAGGCAGACTGGAGGGACATACAGTACCCCACATGTTCTCATGCTCTGGAAAGCCAACACGCCTTACAATAGAAGATCTCTGGCTCAAACCAGTAGAAGTCGCCAATTTCCTGTCACTTTGATCATGCAATGATGATTTTGAAATGTAAAAGAAGAAAAATCAATAAAAAATGAAAAAGGGGGTTAAAAAACGCCCACTCAGGGATCTTCCAAAGAAGAGGATCCTAGAAAAGTTGCTTCGATTATGCCGTCTACGTACCGGAAGTTTGGATCCAGGATCAATGGTTATGGTGGAAGATGGGCAACAACAACAACAACCCCACCGCCACGGTCCTCAGTGGGTTGCACCCCACCGTGGACCGTGAGGGGATGGCCTCTTAGTTGGGAACCCCACCCCCCCCCAAACCGTGGGGAGATCCCCCCTCCCCCCTCGGCAACCAAAATCGTCCTCCGGTATCCGATGGATCTTCTGGGAAGTGACTTGAGGCCACTGTAGGAGATATGCCGGACCTGACATATTGCCATTAGATAGTGATAGTAGTATAGCTCGCGAGTAAACCCGTCAGTCCACGTCTGTAGATGGGCACTTCATGTACCCTCTGGTTCCGGGCCTGATTTTGTGTGTGCAATTGCGGACTTGCGACGTGATGGCGCGACACATCGCTCTCGTACGAGCTTCCGCTCCCGCCCCTCATCAGCTGATCGTGTGCGTTTTTTTTATACGTTTTCAATGTTTTTCCTAGTTCTTTGATCGTACGAAAGCGATGCGTCTCGCCCCCACCGACACAAGTCCGCAATCGCACACTTTAAATCAGGCCCGGAACCAGAGAATAAGTTTTTCATTTCACGTCCGTTGTGGCAATCGTTCCGGACCGGCACTTCGTGTTTACTCTCTAGGCCACCGTCCAGGTCCGGCTTCGAGGAGCCGACTGAGGCACAGTGTGAGATGAGAAGCCTTTTATACCAGCAACTTTGTAAATACCTTTTTCTAAACATGATAATGATCCTATCGAATGCTAGGCGTCATATGTAGCTTGTAGATGTTAATTGCGTTCGGGGGTGCGTTCCAAGAAAATTTCCACGGGAGGAAATCGTATTTGATAATGACAATAATCAAAAATAGTTTATCAGTCAGTCTAAATGAACCTATCTTTCAGCCTATCATTTCATGTATCTCATCAGGGGTGCGTTCCAAGAACATTCCCATGGCAAAACGCGTCCATGAAAACGTAGCCACGGCCACGTGGGAGAATGGAAAGCAAATTTGTCCATGGGAAGGTTGTTTTTCCTGCCATGGAAACCTTGGAACGCACCTCTGTACATTTGAAATGACGGTATAACGGTTCGCGTCGCGGCTGCAATACGGCGATCACTCCTGTAGTTTACCTCATCATCTTCATTCGTTCATCTTTAGTTCAATATACCTCCTGTAGTTCCTCCACAGCGTCAATTTCTCCCGTAGATCTCCTCTCCCAGTGCTGGAGAATGGAGAAACAACCGCTCCGCTCCCAATATAGCGAGATAAAAGCTACAACGCGGCTTCCTGGAGATGAAAATACAAACAATATACTTCAGTCTTACACGATTTTTAGTTGTTTTTTGCCGTAAGTGCAGTTCAACGTCGCAGTGCACGTATGTTTACACAAGGTGCTGAGTTGATCGCAAAACGCTTGGCTCCGGGTGGCGGCGGGCATCATCTTGACAGGTCTACGACTGTTAGATAGTCTCTGACGGTATTCCTGTTTCATCCCGTTATGCGGGTGAAAGGATGATTGCTTCGGTGAAGATTTACCGAGCAGTTGAGTGAGAGCGGCGCTGGGGCTTCGGTGGTGCAGTGCGATAAGGCGCTCCCCCGGAAAGGGAATATGCTGGTTCAATCTCGCCCGGAGCCAAGCGTTTTGCAATCAACTCAGCACCTTGTGTAAACATACCATAACGTGCACAGCGACGTTGAACTGCAGTTACGGCAAAAAACAACCAAAAATCGTGTAAGACTTAACTAGGGCATCATCTTGACAGGTCTACGACTGTTAGATAGTCTCTGACGGTATTCCGGTTTCATCCCGTTATGCGGGTGAAAGGATGATTGCTTCGGTGAAGATTTACCGAGCAGTTGAGTGAGAGCGGCTCTGGGGCTTCGGTGGTGCAGTGCGATAAGGCGCTCCCCCGGAAAGGGAATATGCTGGTTCAATCTCGCCCGGAGCCAAGCGTTTTGCGATCAACTCAGCACCTTGTGTAAATATACTTCAGTGGGTATTTTGTGTAATGGAAAATCTTGTCCATTTTGTGATACGAAGTTTACATTTGATCACAATTGTCACTTCTGCGCTGTAGCCTTATGTTCGTTGGTCAGGTACCATTGGTGCTTTTTTACGCGATAACTTAACTCGTTATCGTAAATCTTCCTCACTTTTAGGCAAGAGGATGAAACTACCCGGGACTGACTTATTGAACTGATCGCACGAAACAGTTTAAGAGGGCGCAGATAATTTTCTATTCTGAAATTATCGCTGGATTATTTCTAAAAAGGTTTTGGCTGCTATCGTTGTTAAGCGTGCCCTTAGGTAGGATCTCAACGTAGCTACGATCCCCTTCTGCTGCTCACGAAAATCTTCGAGCCTTCTAACGATGCTTTCCGAATTTTGTTTTTAGGCCGATTTTTTACGATCCCCACCCGAAATTTTTGTTTTCCGGGTAGACTTTTCGTGATTCCCGGAGTTCTATCCATTATTGGGGAGGGGGGCAGGTTTATAATTTGCCACCGGCACAAAATTCTCACGGAAGTGAAGTAGTTTTTCTTGCCAGAGTATTCCATGAGTGGGCCCCAATATCGTGTTATCTTAATCATCGGTGAGGCTGTTTCCCTAATCTCTAATGTGTTCAGCTTCAGCCGCTCACCTCCGGAGAAAGATGGTGAGTGAATGAAAACACACCGCTCTCAATTTGTTTTATACCCTACCCTTTATCAACTGGTTATCATCAATTTTGTTTACCGTGAGAATTGTGCCGGTGGCAATTTTTAATAGTCTGGGATGGGTTTCGAATAATAATTGGCACCCTCCTAGAATTTTCACCCACCCAGGGGCCATATGCATGAACGTTCAATACGGAGGTAGGGTAGCTTATCAGTCGTTATCACCACAAAAAGCACTCTTTACAATAAACGTTTGGGATGATGACGACTGATAAGCTAGCTAACCCCATTGGTAACGTTCATGCATACGACCCCAGGAGTTCAACCCTTGAAGAGGATCAGGGTACGTTTCACATTATATAGTATTCATAAAAATTGCATGTATCCTATCCGTGGCCTAAAACTCGAGGGCGACGCCCTTAATCACCCCATTATCGGATACAGTTCCCGATCGCCTCATCACCAATGGGAAAATTACTCAACCGCGTTTGACTCCGACTACAATACTGGTGTTGTTGGCTTACGCCTGGTCTTGTAAGTTGGGCTTTCCAGTTCTTGAATAGCCTGCATTTAGTGCGAAAGTTTAATGGAGGGGTAATATTGAACGGAATATTGCCACCTGAGCATTCAAATGATTCGGTTCTCTCCGAGAACACGGCCTGTTGGTGTGACCAGCTGAGCCATCGAAACAATCGCTCACAGAATCATATCGCGATTCCGTGATAGTGGGTCCCGTTTTTCATTTCGCGTAATCAAGAGCTGACTAAACTCTAATTAGCAAGGAAATGTACGGCTGTATTGTTTGTATCTTATCTCCAGGAAGCCGCGTTGTAGCTATTGTCACGCTATCTTCAGAGCGGAGTGGTTGTTTCTCCATTCTTTCCATTGTGATTTCTCGAAATCAGCCTCTCGGCTTTCATGATTAAGCTATCATAGCAGTGTCGCGGCTTCCCCCCATCCAGAGATTGACGGTACTTCGATTCTAGATGTCTGATATCTAAATCAGTCATCACTTTATCTTGAACCCTGAGCGGGCGTCTGGGCATGTGGTTAGTGGATTGTCTTCTGTATTTACCTTTGGTAGTTTGGGTACCTCCGATGACAGAAAACGAGTTCCTATGACCAAATCAGAAATGTGGGTTCTCTTCGTACTAGAGGGCCCGCTTCTGAGTTTTCTCAAAATGGGCAGAAAGAAGTAAGTGGGGAAGCATGCAGAATTCATCCACCAAAAACCGCACTGTTCCTGGTTTGTTCTCCCCTTCTAAACTCTAGTGAATTGAATGGCTCGGGACTTGAAAACGGAGAGTGACCCATTAATCTGGAGGAGTTGATCACTTAAGCGAAAATACTGTTCGACTTTTTTCCAATGACGGACAATTGTGTGCTTTCCAATCGACGCTAGTTAAAAGTAGTGTTCATGATAATTTTGAATTCTGAGATTATTCGGTATATTGATTAAGTGGCCCCGGGTACAGGGTCAAGCGGGGCGTTGTGTAATTTTCCCAAATCGAAGCGACCCCCCTCTCACTATCAAATCTTCTAAAGAAAAACAAAAAATGTGCGATCGCCCCGAGGTGTAATTTTTGACACTTTTTCTGCAAAAAAATGTTAAAATTTTTTGGTGGTGGAAAGCAACTTCTATTATTTTGGCTTCTACGAAATTTTATTTTTGGCCTGAAAATTTTGCGATCCCCCCTAATCTTCAATTTCGGGTCAACAATTTTGCGACCCCCCTATTGGGAAATTTCACAACCCCGCTTGACCCTGCCCGGGTAGAACGAAAATGACTTAGAAATTGAGAAAAACGCACCAGAAGTACATGAAATCCTCAAGTATCACCACGCCTGCTAAGTATCACAGGAAGTGTTTGTTGTGACCATGAAATCTTTTGTGGACCCGTCCTTTGAAATTCTCTACTCTCCATTGCTCCGTTCTTTCCTTAGAGCCCTAACGGTTGCTATGCATAAAGTATTCTTCTACCAGCGGCGTCGGCTGGCTGACGCCGGACTCTGCCGCCGGTTACTCCGACCGATGAGCTGGTTTCGACGATAACACTCGAGCAATCAGAAATTACAAAGCATTTCAAACCTTGCAAATCCTGCTAACCTTCTTTCTTATGCAGTTGCACACCGACCCTTTTTTTAGTTTTAAGAGGTCCTAAAGTCGTAGTTCATTTAGATATATTCATTCCTGAAAGTTTAGGTTCCTGGCAAAATTAAAGATTTGGCATGGCCATATTTTCGAAAAATTAGAAATATACTCCGTTAAAAAGGGAAGGTAAAAAAAATGGAAAAAGTTTTGAAATATTTCTGAGAACGATTTGGCGTAGAATAATTAGATTTTTGGGAAATGTAGTGAAATAGTTGAAAGTATGATTTAGCAGTCGAGTTTGAACCAACTATTGACAAGAGTTGTGCAAGACGAGAGATCGCATTGTATAGTGGAGTCCACCAAGAGTGTCTCATTTACTTATCAATAAAAAGCGGTCGGCTGGGGATCAATGTGCATGGATCCCATACAAGCACGCTCGATACCGATTGTGCGAGAGCGGTTGTGCTGCAATGAGTTTCATGTTCATTGATCTCCAATCGACCGCTTCTCATTGATAAGTAAATGAGACACTCTTGGTGGACTCCACCATATGAGCTTATTCGTAGAACATATTGAAGCTAAATCACGCGTGATATGGAACAAACAGTTGATTTTACTTCTTCTAATACGTGAAGACCGCGGCAATCCAGTCCAGAACGAGCTTTTACTGCTTGCCTTATCACGCTTGATTTTGCTTTGATATATTCTACGGATAAGCTCATACAATGCGATCTCTCGTTTTGCACAACTCTTGTCAATAGTTGGTTCAAACTCGACTGCTAAATCATTTCAACCATTTCACTACATTTCCCAAAAATCTAATTATTCTACGCCAAATCGTACTCAGAAATATTTCAAAACTTTTTCCATTTTTTTTACCTTCCCTTTTTAACGGAGTATATTTCTAATTTTTCGAAAATATGGCCATGCCAAATCTTTAATTTTGCCAGGAACCTAAACTTTAAGGAATTTCATGTATTTTTCCTAAAGGTTTCCTTTCTAACATGATTAATGCCTGGTGGTGTTAATTCAAAGTAAACCCACTGATGCTCTGCCCCCCCCCTTCTATGACGTCCTGCACAGTCGCACTAATGTCCTGCACACTTTCTACGGCGTTCTGCGCACACCCATTTGGGTCACAAGCACGCTTATGCCAATCATTTTTTTTCCGCAGTGCTACCTTAACCCTCCTTTAAAAATTTTCCGAGTGTCAGCTTGGATATGAACACATCGTATTAGCCAACAATCATGTTTGCACAATTTCGACCTCCTCAGCCACTTCCCAGCGGCTTCTCGAAGAGAGCGGTGTGTGAATGAATGCATACCGCTCCTCTGCCATTTCATACCCCGCATGTTATGAGCGTTTGTTATCGTTCGTTATCATGTTTTGTTCAAGAATGGTTAGGGTAGCCCTGCGGAAAAAACGATCGGCGTCCGGCGCACGCCCACTTGGGTCCCGCACACTTTCTACAGCGTCCGGCGCGCTCCCACTTGGATCCCGCACACTTTCTACGGCGTTCGGCGCACTCTCATTTGGGTCCCACACAGTTTCTACGGCGTCCTGCGCAACCCACTCGAGTCCCGTACACTTTCTACGGCGTCCTGCGCACTCTCATTTGGGTCCCACACAGTTTCTACGGCATTCTGCGCACGCCCACTCGAGTCCCGCACACTTTCTACGGCGTCCTGCGCATTCTCATTTGGGTCCCACACAGTTTCTACGGCGTCCTGCGCATCCCACTCGAGTCCCGTACACTTTCTACGGCGTCCTGCGCACTCTCATTTGGGTCCCGCACACTTTCTACGGCGTCCGGCGCGAGAGCGGTGTGTGAATCAATGCATACCGCTCCTCTGCCCTTTCATACCCCGCATGTTATGAGCGTTTGTTATCGTTCGTTATCATGTTTTGTTCAAGAATGGTTAGGGTAGCCCTGCGGAAAAAACGATCGGCGTCCGGCGCACGCCCACTTGGGTCCCGCACACTTTCTACGGCGTCCGGCGCATCCCACTCGAGTCCCGTACACTTTCTACGGCGTCCTGCGCACTCTCATTTGGGTCCCACACAGTTTCTACGGCGTCCTGCGCAACCCACTCGAGTCCCGCACACTTTCTACTGCGTCCTGCGCACTCTCATTTGGGTCCCGCACACTTTCTACGGCGTCCTGCGCAACCCACTCGAGTCCCGCACACTTTCTACTGCGTCCGGCGCGCTCCCACTTGGATCCCGCACACTTTCTACGGCGTTCGGCGCACTCTCATTTGGGTCCCAAACAGTTTATACGGCGTCCTGCGCAACCCACTCGAGTCCCGTACACTTTCTACGGCGTCCTGCGCACTCTCATTTGGGTCCCACACAGTTTCTACGGCATTCTGCGCACGCCCACTCGAGTCCCGCACACTTTCTACGGCGTCCTGCGCACTCTCATTTGGGTCCCGCACACTTTCTACGGCGTCCAGCGCATCCCACTCGAGTCCCGCACACTTTCTACGGCGTCCTGCGCACTCTCATTTGGGTCCCGCACACTTTCTACGGCGTCCGGCGCGAGAGCGGTGTGTGAATCAATGCATACCGCTCCTCTGCCCTTTCATACCCCGCATGTTATGAGCGTTTGTTATCGTTCGTTATCATGTTTTGTTCAAGAATGGTTAGGGTAGCCCTGCGGAAAAAACGATCGGCGTCCGGCGCACGCCCACTTGGGTCCCGCACACTTTCTACGGCGTCCGGCGCGCTCCCACTTGGATCCCGCACACTTTCTACGGCGTTCGGCGCACTCTCATTTGGGTCCCACACACTTTCTATGGCGTCCGATGCACGGTTATTTGGGTCCCACACACTTTCTACGGCGTCCTGCGCGCTCTCATTTGGGTCCCACACAGTTTCTACGGTATTCTGCGCACGCCCACTCGAGTCCCGCACACTTTCTACGGCGTCCTGCGCATTCTCATTTGGGTCCCACACAGTTTCTACGGCGTCCTGCGCAACCCACTCGAGTCCCGCACACTTTCTACTGCGTCCTGCGCACTCTCATTTGGGTCCCGCACACTTTCTACGGCGTCCGGCGCGAGAGCGGTGTGTGAATCAATGCATACCGCTCCTCTGCCCTTTCATACCCCGCATGTTATGAGCGTTTGTTATCGTTCGTTATCATGTTTTGTTAAAGAATGGTTAGGGTAGCCCTGCGGAAAAAATGATCGGCGTCCGGCGCGCTCCCGCTTGGGTGTCGCACACTTTCTACGGCGTTCTGTGCACATCCATTTGGGTCCCACACACGTTCTACGGCGTCTTGTGTACTCCTACTGGGGTCCCGCACACTATCTACGGCGTTCTGTGGCGCACTCCTGAGTCACACCCTGAGGCGTTCCAAAAATTACTTCCGAGATCCTGCCGTATTGATTGAAGCGTTGCCCCGTCAAATCCTGAGCAAAAGCCTATCAGTAACGGTGTTTATTTCACTAGTTCATTTTCACGAATGAGTAAACGTCGGATGGTTTATAATAACATGGTTACGTGTTTTTGTCTTTCTTGACCCTCAATTTTGAAGTTCCGCAAAAATTAAGCTACCAACTTCAAAATTTGACAGGAGCTAGGTGCAAACATAACCAGCTCCCTGGCCAAAAATGAGCTCTCTAGCTCAACGATAAGTGTTCCAACAAGATCGTGAACGCCAACTGAAAAAAAAGGAGATGAACATTTTTTTTCGACCAAAATGACGTGGTTTTGACACTTTTTCTCGAATCTCAGGTAACCATTCCGGACCATTTTTTGAACAGTAATTCAGCTTTCTAAAGTATATCAAATGCAAAAAGAACGGTCTTCCTACGTTTACTCTGGACCCTGATACTGAGATCAGGGGTTGCGCGAAGGCGAATCGAAGCCAAATCTGGTGAGCGCTTCGCGCTCACCACAATTTGTCATGATAGACAACCGCTGTTTGAGATTTAGTAAACGCCTCCATGTCCAACCGACACCCTGCAACCTTTATTGCCAAATGAATTATATTGGTGTTTGTGTTTCCTGGAGGCATATTCTGATTAACTCACCCTTCCATCGTATTTAAACCCGATTTAGGAAGGCTAGTGCATATAAACAGCTAAGCAGTTGAAATGAGTGGTTAAGGGGAGGGGACGTGAAGAAAGGGGTGTTATACACTCTCCTATAAAAGCGCAAAACGATTTTGAAGTTCTGTGCTCACCCACTTCGGTCCCGCACACTTTCTGCTGCGTCCGGCGCACTCTATTTTGGGTCCCACACACTTTTTATGGCGTCCGGAGCACTCCCACTTGGGTCCCGCCCACTTTCTACGGAGTCCGGCGCACTCTACCTTGAGTCCCGCACACTTTCTACGGCGTCTGGCGCCCTTACATTCGGGTCCCGTACACTTTCTACGGCGTCCGGCGCACTCTACCTTGGGTCCCGCACACTTTCTACGGCGTCCGGCGCACTCTACCTTGGGTCCCGCACACTTTCTACGGCGTCTGGCGCACTTACATTCGGGTCCCACACACTTTCTACGGCGTCCGGCGCACTCTACCTTGGGTCCCGCACACTTTCTACGGCGTCCTGCGCACTCTACCTTGGGTCCCGCCCACATTCTACGGCGTCTGGCGCACTTACATTCGGGTCCCACACACTTTCTACGGCGTCCGGCGCAGTCTACCTTGGGTCCCGCAGACTTTCTACGGCGTCCGGCGCACTCTACCTTGGGTCCCGCACACTTTCTACGGCGTCTGGCGCACTTACATTCGGGTCCCGCACACTTTCTACGGCGTCCTGAGCTTTTCCGTTTGGGTCCCGCAAATTTTCTACGGCGTTCGGCGTACTCTACCTTGGGTCCCGCACACTTTCTACGGTGTCCTGAGCACTCCCACTTGGGTCCCGCCCACATTCCACGGCGTCCGGCGCCCTTACATTCGGGTCCCACACACTTTCTACGGCGTCCGGCGCACTCTACCTTGAGTCCCGCAAATTTTCTACGGCGTTCGGCGTACTCTACCTTGGGTCCCGCACACTTTCTACGGCGTACGGCGCACTCTACGTTGGGTCCCGCACACTTTCTACGGTGTCCTGGGCGTACTCTACCTTGGGTCCCGCCCACATTCTACGGCGTCTGGCGCACTTACATTCGGGTCCCACACACTTTCTACGGCGTCCGGCGCAGTTTACCTTGGGTCCCGCAGACTTCCTACGGCGTCCGGCGCACTCTACCTTGGGTCCCGCACACTTTCTACGGCGTCTGGTGCACTTACATTCGGGTCCCCCACACTTTCTACGGCGTCCTGAGCACTCTACCGTTTGGGTCCCGCAAATTTTCTACGGCGTTCGGCGTACTCTACCCTGGGCCCCGCCCCCTTTCTACGCCGTCCGGCGCCCTCTACATTGGGTCCCGCACACTTTCTACGGTGCCCTGAGCACTTACATTCGGGTCCCGCACACTTTCTACGGCGTCCGGCGCACTCTACCTTGGGTCCCGCACACTTTCTACGGTGTCCTGAGCACTCCCACTTGGGTCCCGCCCACATTCTACGGCGTCTGGCGCACTTACATTCGGGTCCCACACACTTTCTACGGCGTCCGGCGCAGTCTACCTTGGGTCCCGCAGACTTTCTACGGCGTCCGGCGCACTCTACCTTGGGTCCCGCACACTTTCTACGGCGTCTGGCGCACTTACATTCGGGTCCCGCACACTTTCTACGGCGTCCTGAGCTTTCCCGTTTGGGTCCCGCAAATTTTCTACGGCGTTCGGCGTACTCTACCTTGGGTCCCGCACACTTTCTACGGCGTCCGGCGCACTCTACATTGGGTCCCGCACACTTTCTACGGTGTCCTGAGCACTTACATTCGGGTCCCACACACTTTCTACGGCGTCCGGCGCACTCTACCTTGGGTCCCGCACACTTTCTACGGCGTCCGGCGCACTCTTCCTTGGGTCCCGCACACTTTCTACGGCGTCTGGCGCACTTACATTCGGGGCCCACACACTTTCTACGGCGTCCTGAGCTCTTCCCGTTTGGGTCCCGCAAATTTTCTACGGCGTTCGGCGTACTCTACCTTCAGGTCCACACACTTTCTACGGCGTCCGGCGCACTCTACCTTGGGTCCCGCACACTTTCTACGGCGTCCTGCGCACTCTACATTGGGTCCCGCCCACATTCTACGGCGTCTGGCGCACTTACATTCAGGTCCCACACACTTTCTACGGCGTCCGGCGCAGTCTACCTTGGGTCCCGCAGACTTTCTACGGCGTCCGGCGCACTCTACCTTGGGTCCCGCACACTTTCTACGGCGTCTGGCGCACTTACATTCGGGTCCCGCACACTTTCTACGGCGTCCTGAGCTTTCCCGTTTGGGTCCCGCAAATTTTCTACGGCGTTCGGCGTACTCTACTTTGGGTCCCGCTCACTTTCTACGGCGTCCGGCGCACTCTACATTGGGTCCCGCACACTTTATACGGTGTCCTGAGCACTTACATTCGGGTCCCACACACTTTCTACGGCGTCCGGCGCACTCTACCTTGGGTCCCGCACACTTTCTACGGCGTCCGGCGCACTCTACCTTGGGTCCCGCACACTTTCTACGGCGTCTGGCGCCCTTACATTCGGGTCCCACACACTTTCTACGGCGTCCGGCGCACTCTACCTTGGGTCCCGCACACTTTCTACGGCGTCCTGCGCACTCTACCTTGGGTCCCGCACACTTTCTACGGCGTCTGGCGCCCTTACATTCGGGTCCCACACACTTTCTACGGCGTCCGGCGCACTCTACCTTGAGTCCCGCAAATTTTCTACGGCGTTCGGCGTACTCTACCTTGGGTCCCGCACACTTTCTACGGCGTCCGGCGCACTCTACCTTGGGTCCCGCACACTTTCTACGGTGTCCTGAGCACTCCCACTTGGGCCCCGCCCACATTCTACGGCGTCCGGCGCACTCTACCTTGGGTCCCGCACACTTTCTACGGCGTCCTGCGCACTCTACCTTGGGTCCCGCACACTTTCTACGGCGTCTGGCGCCCTTACATTCGGGTCCCACACACTTTCTACGGCGTCCGGCGCACTCTACCTTGAGTCCCGCAAATTTTCTACGGCGTTGGGCGTACTCTACCTTGGGTCCCGCACACTTTCTACGGCGTCCGGCGCACTCTACCTTGGGTCCCGCCCACATTCTACGGCGTCTGGCGCACTCTACCTTGGGTCCCGCACACTTTCTACGGCGTCCTGCGCACTCTACCTTGGGTCCCGCACACTTTCTACGGCGTCTGGCGCCCTTACATTCAGGTCCCACACACTTTCTACGGCGTCCGGCGCAGTCTACCTTGGGTCCCGCAGACTTTCTACGGCGTCCGGCGCACTCTACCTTGGGTCCCGCACACTTTCTACGGCGTCTGGCGCACTTACATTCGGGTCCCGCACACTTTCTACGGCGTCCTGAGCTTTCCCGTTTGGGTCCCGCAAATTTTCTACGGCGTTCGGCGTACTCTACTTTGGGTCCCGCACACTTTCTACGGCGTCCGGCGCACTCTACATTGGGTCCCGCACACTTTATACGGTGTCCTGAGCACTTACATTCGGGTCCCACACACTTTCTACGGCGTCCGGCGCACTCTACCTTGGGTCCCGCACACTTTCTACGGTGTCCGGCGCACTCTACCTTGGGCCCCGCACCCTTCCTACGGCGTCTGGCGCCCTTCCGTTCGGGTCCCACACACTTTCTACGGCGTCCGGCGCACTCTACCTTGGGTCCCGCACACTTTCTACGGCGTCCTGCGCACTCTACCTTGGGTCCCGCACACTTTCTACGGTGTCCTGAGCACTCCCACTTGGGTCCCGCCCACTTTCTACGGCGTCTGGCGTACTTACATTCGGGTCCCGCACACTTTCTACGGCGTCCGGCGCACTCTACATTGGGTCCCGCCCACTTTCTACGGCGTCTGGCGCACTTACATTCGGGTCCCACCCACTTTCTTCGGCGTCCGGCGCACTCTACCTTTGGTCCCGCACACTTTCTACGGCGTCCGGCGCACTCTACCTTGGGTCCCGCACACTTTCTACGGCTTCCGGCGCACTCTACCTTGGGTCCCGCCCACTTTCTCCGGCGTCTGGCGCACTTACATTCGGGTCCCACACACTTTCTACGGCGTCCGGCGGGCTCCCCCTTGGGTCCCACACACTTTCTACGGCGTCCGGCGGGCTCCCCCTTGGGTCACGCACACTTTCTACGGCTTCCGGCGCACTCTACCTTGGGTCCCGCACACTTTCTTCGGCGTCTGGCGCACTCACATTCGGGTCCCACACACTTTCTACGGCGTCCGGCGCACTCTACCTTGGGTCCCGCACACTTTCTACGGCGTCCGGCGCACTCTACCTTGGGTCCCGCACACTTTCTACGGCGTCTGGCGCACTTACATTCGGGTCCCACACACTTTCTACGGCGTCCTGAGCTTTCCCGTTTGGGTCCCGCAAATTTTCTACGGCGTTCGGCGTACTCTACCTTGGGTCCCGCACACTTTCTACGGCGTCCGGCGCACTCTACATTGGGTCCCGCACACTTTCTACGGTGTCCTGAGCACTTACATTCGGGTCCCACACACTTTCTACGGCGTCCGGCGCAGTCTACCTTGGGTCCCGCAGACTTTCTACGGCGTCCGGCGCACTCTACCTTGGGTCCCGCAAACTTTCTACGGCGTCTGGCGCACTTACATTCGGGTCCCGCACACTTTCTACGGCGTCCTGAGCTTTCCCGTTTGGGTCCCGCAAATTTTCTACGGCGTTCGGCGTACTCTACCTTGGGTCCCGCACACTTTCTACGGCGTACGGCGCACTCTACGTTGGGTCCCGCACACTTTCTACGGTGTCCTGAGCACTCCCACTTGGGTCCCGCCCACATTCTACGGCGTCTGGCGCACTTACATTCGGGTCCCACACACTTTCTACGGCGTCCGGCGCACTCTACCTTGGGTCCCGCACACTTTCTACGGCGTCCGGCGCACTCTACCTTGGGTCCCGCACACTTTCTACGGCGTCTGGCGCACTTACATTCGGGTCCCGCACACTTTCTACGGCGTCCTGAGCTTTCCCGTTTGGGTCCCGCAAATTTTCTACGGCGTTCGGCGTACTCTACCTTGGGTCCCACACACTTTCTACGGCGTCCGGCGCACTCTACCTTGGGTCCCGCACACTTTCTACGGTGTCCTGAGCACTCCCGCTTGGGTCCCGCCCACTTTCTTCGGCGTCCGGCGCACTCTACCTTGGGTCCCGCACACTTTCTACGGCGTCCTGCGCACACTAGCTTGGGTCCCGCACACTTTCTACGGCGTCTGGCGCACTTACATTCGGGTCCCACACACCTTCTACGGCGTCTGGCGCACTCTACCTTGGGTCCCGCACACTTTCTACGGCGTCCTGCGCACTCAAATTCGGGTCCCACACACTTTCTACGGCGTCTGGCGCACTCTACATTGGGTCCACACACTTTCTACGGCGTCCTGAGCACTCTACCTTGGGTCCCGCAGACTTTCTACGGCGTCCGGCGCACTCTACCTTGGGTCCCGCACACTTTCTACGGCGTCTGGCGCACTCTACCTTGGGTCCCGCACACTTTCTACGGCGTCTGGCGCTTTCCCGTTTGGGTCCCGCACACTTTCTACGGCGTTCGGCGCACTCTACCTTGGGTCCCGCACATTTTCTACGGCGTTCGGCGTACTCTACATTGGGTCCCGCACACTTTCTACGGCGTCCGGCGCAGTCTACCTTGGGTCCCGCAGACTTTCTACGGCGTCCGGCGCACTCTACCTTGGGTCCCGCACACTTTCTACGGCGTCCGGCGCACTCTACCTTGGGTCCCGCACACTTTCTACGGCGTCTGGCGCCCTTACATTCGGGTCCCACACACTTTCTACGGCGTCCGGCGCACTCTACCTTGGGTCCCGCACACTTTCTACGGCGTCCTGCGCACTCTACCTTGGGTCCCGCACACTTTCTACGGCGTCTGGCGCCCTTACATTCGGGTCCCACACACTTTCTACGGCGTCCGGCGCACTCTACCTTGAGTCCCGCAAATTTTCTACGGCGTTCGGCGTACTCTACCTTGGGTCCCGCACACTTTCTACGGCGTCCGGCGCACTCTACCTTGGGTCCCGCACACTTTCTACGGTGTCCTGAGCACTCCCACTTGGGCCCCGCCCACATTCTACGGCGTCCGGCGCACTCTACCTTGGGTCCCGCACACTTTCTACGGCGTCCTGCGCACTCTACCTTGGGTCCCGCACACTTTCTACGGCGTCTGGCGCCCTTACATTCGGGTCCCACACACTTTCTACGGCGTCCGGCGCACTGCTCTACCTTGAGTCCCGCAAATTTTCTACGGCGTTCGGCGTACTCTACCTTGGGTCCCGCACACTTTCTACGGCGTCCGGCGCACTCTACCTTGGGTCCCGCACACTTTCTACGGTGTCCTGAGCACTCCCACTTGGGCCCCGCCCACATTCTACGGCGTCCTGCGCACTCTACCTTGGGTCCCGCACACTTTCTACGGCGTCTGGCGCCCTTACATTCGGGTCCCACACACTTTCTACGGCGTCCGGCGCACTCTACCTTGAGTCCCGCAAATTTTCTACGGCGTTCGGCGTACTCTACCTTGGGTCCCGCACACTTTCTACGGCGTCCGGCGCAGTCTACCTTGGGTCCCGCAGACTTTCTACGGCGTCCGGCGCACTCTACCTTGGGTCCCGCACACTTTCTACGGCGTCTGGCGCACTTACATTCGGGTCCCGCACACTTTCTACGGCGTCCTGAGCTTTCCAGTTTGGGTCCCGCAAATTTTCTACGGCGTCCTGAGCTTTCCCATTTGGGTCCCGTAAATTTTCTACGGCGTCTGGCGCACTCTACATTGGGTCCCGCACACTTTCTACGGTGTCCTGAGCACTTACATTCGGGTCCCACACACTTTCTACGGCGTCCGGCGCACTCTACCTTGGGTCCCCCACACTTTCTTCGGCGTGCGGCGCACTCTACCTTGGGTCCCGCACACTTTCTGCGGCGTCTGGCGCACTTACATTCGGCTCCCACAAACTTTCTACGGCGTCCGGCGCACTCTACCTTGGGTCCCGCACACTTTTTACGGCGTCCGGCACACTCTACCACCTTGGGTCCCGCAAATTTTCTACGGCGTCCTGAGCTTTCCCATTTGGGTCCCGTAAATTTTCTACGGCGTCTGGCGCACTTACATTCGGGTCCCACACACTTTCTACGGCGCCCGGCGCACTCTACCTTGGGTCCCGCACACTTTCTACGGCGTCCTGAGCTTTCCCATTTGGGTCCCGCAAATTTTCTACGCCGTCTGGCGCACTTACATTCGGGTCCTACACACTTTCTACGGCGTCCTGAGCTTTCCCATTTGGGTCCCGCAAATTTTCTACGGCGTCCGGCGCACTCTACCTCGGGTCCCGCACACCTTTACGGCGTCCGGCGCACTCTACCTTGGGTCCCGCACACTTTCTACGGCGTCCGGCGCACTATACCTTTGGTCCCGCACACTTTTACGGCGTCCGGCGCACTCTACCTTGGGTCCCACACACTTTCTACGGCGTTCTGCGCGCTCTTGAGCCCGTACCCGTAAGGTCGCCCGTCTTGAAAGTCAAGCCGAATAAACGGTCAAACAAACACAGAGAAACGCACACATAACAATCATTTCCCAGCAGCTCGCAGTCGAATTATCACAATCGTAGATGCGAAGCGGTTGTTTTTCGAAAAATCCAACAATGAAAATGAAGGGATCATTCTTAAAACCGCACCACTTCTATGATTGTGATACAGAAAACTGCGAGTAGTGGGGAAATGGAGGCTACATATAGTCTACAGCAATGGAAGTAGGACCTTGTGAGGTTGCGGACTCTTCCTAACATACTGTAGTCTGATTGTGTTATCACTCATTCTTTCGAAATACCTGAGATTGGTCGGTGAGTTTTTGTTTCCACTCTCACATTTTCACCTGTTTCCATTGCTTCCACAGATTTCGTCATATCGGTGAAAACATAGACTCGCCAATCTATCACAGCTGTTTCGAATCTATCACAGCTAAAAAATGAGTGATACCACGAACAAACTACCGTATGCTAGGACGATTCCGCAACCACACAAGGTCCTACTAACATTGCTGTAGACTATACGCACAAACACGCACGCACAAATTTACCAAAATATATATAGTAGGATTTTCGATTGACTCAATTTTCCAGCGGTGACAACCACCATGAACATGTTCATCCAACCGGACAACTAGTCCATGTTATAGAATAATGTCACTGAAATACGACGTTTTAATGCGTTTCTCGCCGTTTGTTCGTAATTCTGGTAACAATTGGAGGCCAACGCATTGTTTTATGTGAAAAACTCGGGGACAAAAATTATCGTGAACACTGCCTTCAACTCTGTTGAAAAGGGTTCATTTGGGAATCTAAAGAGAAATGGGAAACCAGCATCGTGTGCTCTTCTTTCTGGAATAACATATGGCTCTCTCATCAACAAGATATGTATGCAAAATTAGACAAGAAGTTTTTCTAAAACCCTAACTCGCTCTTCATACTTTTGCGATTGCGGCAATTGCCGCTTTTTGAGCTACGGCGAAAGCGGTGTTTGGGAATGCACGGAAATTCGGTGGAGGTTGACAACTGACCCCTTTGCACATGAGAATGCTAGTAGAATGCTCAGATACCCCATGGATCACCGGACGAAACTAGTGCCGGTACGGTAAAACGCGGCAAATGCCGCGCTGGCGGCATTAATGATCAAGATCATTATCTTCGCCTTAGCGGCATTTGCCGCGTTTTATCACATAGATACCGGTTTCCGTCAAGCATTGAACGCCCATCTGGGCATTCTACCAACACTCTCATGTGAAAGGAGTCAGTTGTCAACCTCCACCGAATTTCTGTGCATTCCCAAACACCGGTTTCGCCGTAGCTAAAAAAGCGGCATTTGCCGCAATCGCAAAAGTATGAAAAGCGAGTAAAAACCGAAAACTCGATGTAGCCAGCCCTCAGGCCCCCGTCATAGTCGGCCGAAAAACCGGCCGTCCTAGTCCCACCCGGTCGATATCTATGAGACACACGCAGGACGGGAAGAAATGAAGTGATAAAAATCAACCTCAGCTGATAAAATTCCACATTCTCCTCGTCGACCTTGGTCGTGTCAGGTGGATTTTTATCATTCCAGACGGTTTCTATCAGCTGGGGTCAAACTTTATCATATCATAACGATTTTTATCATTTGAGGATGATTTTTATCACTTCATTTCTTCCCCGTTTTGCGTGCTTCTCTTACCTACCGACCGGGTGGGACTAGGACGGCCACTTTCTGCCGACTATGACGGGGGCCTCAGAGTTCGTGAAACGTTCAGACGATGTTCAGCTAGGCCAGCCCAATCTATTTAACCCAAATTTCGGTAGTGTCAAAATTTGACCGGACCTTGCCTTTAACTGTTTTTTTGCCATGCTTTCAGTAGGCCTGGAAACTCGTTCGTTCCGATAGGTGGTGTAGGAGTCATCTCAGGCCTATTTTCGTTGAAGCGCTAAATTTGGGAGTAGAGTACCTGCTGCTGTTCCGTATTTATATTTTATGCCTTGGAGCCCTCGTTATTGTTGGTCGATAAACCGTCCAAGTCGATAACCTCACCCTGTCGATTACCATTCACATTCCGAATCAAACGCAGTGGGTCCATTTTTGGGCTGGGTTTACCTCTCTTAGGCCATTGGTATACTTCAGCGACAGCCGGTCGCCGGCGACGGAGTCTTCGTCGCCGCATTGAATTCCACGCGCTTTTGCGGACTGACATTTCCGCACACGCGCATCTGCACAGCAAACAAAAAAATCGATTATGGTCATGCCATCACAGTTTATGTGGGATCCCGTGACATTTTTTGATTGTTTTCGCATTCTGTCACAATTTGATCATCATTATAGTCGTTTTAACCATCCCTATTTTTAGTTGGTAGTTGGGGAAGCGGAAAATCTAGTATCAAAGGAGAGGCAAAATACGTCGGCTTGAGATATAATCCATACATTCGACAGCCTAGACAAATGTATAAATAAAATGAACGATTCATAAGTAATTGAATGGAATAATGACAGCACATAAATCCCCAATTGAAAAAAAAACGTACAAAACTATAATGTCTTTTGATGTCACTATACTGTTCATGATAAGAGAAAATTACATAAAACAGCATGAAATACATGAATATGTGGAGTTCAGGGGAGCCAGCGACAGCCCGTCGCTGCGGCGACGGAGTGTACCAGGGTTACGTCAGTGAAAACTATAACACCCCTCAGCGACCTGTTCCAGCGACGGGCGCACGCAAACTGATCCCGCGGCCGACCCTGCCATAGCACCGATGCTGGTCCTGACATGATGAGTGGTAGTTGTCGAAACCTGTCGCTGCAGCGACAGGGAGGTATACCAATGGCCTTAATGGGCTTGATGGAACCTGTCCTCTTCATCGCTTGTCAAACATGCCCGCGCCTGCCAACCAATTAAGCCCTAATTGAAAATCGATAAAAGGCGCTAATTGTCTTTTACTTCGTTGCTACGTGCGTTAAGGTGCCTTTTTTATTTTGACGTTTTTACAGTTACAATGCCTATGACTGCTTCATCCTCTTTGATGTCCGACTGTCCTATGTCCGAGCCTCCAGCCCAGACATGTGCACAAGCGGCTCACGCTGCCAGTGACGTCACTGCCAAGCTCGAAAGCGCTGAAGCGATAGCTGCCAGTCAACCAGAATCCAGGTTTGTGTTTCATGTGCCATTTTACGCTTTCACCGTTTTGAGTTGGACCTGTCTTCATTATGTTTTTAGTTGTGCTCTTACCAGTGACTCTTCCGCTGTTTCCATTGAAGCTCCTGTTCCTACAAAGAAAGCCAACCGTTGCCATATGTGTAAGAAGAGGGTCGGTCTTACTGGTAAGTTCCATGGTGTCCCTCAACTTTTCGGCGCTATCCTGGACAGGGACGAGGGCGCACGCCGGAATTGATGCCAAAGGTTTTCCCCAAAGTGGTGAAACTGCGTGAGTTCCTTAAATTTTAGTGCGGGATCATGAATGCCCCCCCCCATTCCCTGACTAGCATTTCGCACAACATATTTTGCCCGTATATTCTTTCTGAATCACTGAACGAGTATTCTAGGTTTCACGTGTCGTTGCGGAGGACTGTATTGTGGGGACCATCGCTATGATCAAGCTCACAACTGTTCATTTGACTACAAAACGATGGAGCGCGAAGAGATTCGCAAGAACAATCCAGTCGTCGTTTCGGATAAGATCCAACGAATCTAGGCCACACGCACAGCTTGCACTACCCCGTGAATCGTCTCTTTTTTCGATCAATACGTCCTCTCGTGAAGAAATTTTTATCCGTTCGATTTTTCGTGTGTATTCTCTTGGTAATTGCGACTGTGTCAGTTCAACTGGTCGTGTCGCCCGCACTCAGTCATCATACCCGATTCTCTATAATGGAAATTTGATGTATATGTGTGTACCCCGTGGAGAATTTTAGGTCGGGCCCCCATATTGTGTTTCGATGTCGATCGAGTTTCGTATCGGTTTTCGTTAGGATTTTCGAGTTTTATTCCCGACCTCGAGGTTCTCTCATGGGGGCCACTACACGCTCTTAGCCTCTGTGATCCGAATGGTCTTTGTTAATGCTTGCTAGGTCGTTTTCGTTTTTCGGTATGTGTCTAAACATTGCGATTGGTCAGAAGTCTATATCCGCGACACTTTATCCTCCTCCTCCGTCGTAGTCAGGACGCGCGCCACGTTGCGCGATCGGCGCCGCCCACAATTGCCTTGTGTATTGATTTATTGATTTGTTGCTTGGTTGACCTAGTTATGTTGAAACAGAATTCTGCCCCCTCATCCATATCCGATTCTCGAGACCTGAAAGTGGTGGTTGCTATATTTCGAACATTTTTCCTAGGTATTGAATATGGACGTACCACTCACAATCCTGACTCCACTTCGCATCGACAACACCCAACCAGCCATCTGGTTGTTGATGCGCCTGTCGGTATGGGCGCTGCCTTCTCCATCCATCTTCCCCTTTGTGTCCTCATCACATACCTAGGTATATCTATTCTTCCTAAGAAGGCTGTAAATAGTATGTAATGAATCGTGAATGATTTTGCAAATAAAAAATGGCTGTGTGATTTGGACGTTTACGCTCTATATTGGAAGTTTGGCACTTGGGAAGATGGGAGTACCGGGCTGGGTTACTCCATGCGCCGGCCTATCAGCGGTGTCCATTCTCTCCACCTCTTAGGACGTTGCCCATTGGCCGACGGAGAGAACAACCCTGCCCTGTACTCCGATCTCCTCCTGCAGGGATGATCGGAATTCCGATTATCTAACTGTTTTGCTCCGCTACGAGAGGTTAATGATTTGGCATAACAATATTCATGAGAAACTCGTTAAAAGAAGTGAAATACTTGGTGCATTTGATTTGTCATGGGATTTAACTCAGAAGAAACACTAAAAGCTCGATGAAATGATGTACCGTAGATTCGGATGTGCGCTTTCTTACCAAAAATTGAAAATTGAGGGTGGTTCTGACAGGCCAAATCACGCGCGTCTTACTGAGCCTACACAAACATATTTTCGTCAAAAAAAAATGAAAATTATGGTGGGAACCACAACATAATTTTTCAAGGAGCTCAGACTAGCAAACTTCCACTGTGAGCACTCAATAGTTTTCAGAGAGCGCGTGATTTGGCCTTTCAAAACGACACTCAATTTTCAATTTTTGGTAAGAAAGCGCACATCCGAATCTACGGTACATCATTTCATCGAGCTTTTAGTGTTTCTTCTGAGTTAAATCCCATGACAAATCAAATGCACCAAGTATTTCACTTCTTTTAACGAGTTTCTCATAAATATTGTTATGCCAAATCATGAACCTCTCGTAGGGAGCAAAACAACTAGATAATTTCATTTCGTTTTAACGAAGGTTTCCTTAAAAGATAGGAAGAAGAAAACAGGGCACTATCCTAGATGGGGAGGGGGTCCAACACGATTCAAGGCAAATTAAATGAACCACCGATTGGTAAAGCCCCTTTCAAAGTTTGCCGGCCGAGGTCGGACGACTCGTTATCGATTTTGATAAGTCAGGATAGATAAGATGGATAGGATAGGGTAGACAGATGGTACATATTCGATAGCGAGTGGTCCGACGTCGGTCAGGCAAGTGTTAAAGGGAATTAAGGAAGTATTTCTGAAGAGCTTTTATAAAAACAATGATTGATAGCACTATCAGGCATTTTTTATCAGAGTTTTTCTTCATTTCTATCAATAAGTCTTGGTTGCCCCCCCCCCGTCTAGGATAGACCCGAAAACAGGACGTTCATGGCCTTTCTGCCCATCGCACCTGCTCGGCATTGTAGGACACACGTTACTTTCCCCGGCGCCCTACGCACTCCCAGTTGGGTCCCGTCCACAGGTCGCTGCGCTCTGTGGACTCCCAGTTGGGTCCCTCCCACTTTCACCGGTGCGCTGTGCACTCCTACTTGGGTCCCCTTCATTTTTTCCGGCCCCCTACGCACTCCCTGTTGGGCCCCAACCACTTTTCCCGGCGCGCTGTGCACTCCAACTTGGGTCCCGCCCACAGTTCCCGACGCTCTGTGGACTCCCAGTTGGGTCCCTCCCACTTTCACCGGTGCGCTGTGCACTCCTACTTGGGTCCCCTTCATTTTTTCCGGCCCCTACGCACTCCCTGTTGGGCCCCAACCACTTTTCCCGGCGCCCTGTGCACTCCACCTTGGGTCCCGCCCACAGTTCCCGACGCTCTGTGGACTCCCAGTTGGGTCCCTCCCAATTTCACCGGTGCGCTGTGCACTCCTACTTGGGTCCCCTTCATTTTTTCCGGCCCCCTACGCACTCCCTCTTGGGCCCCAACCACTTTTCCCGGCGCGCTGTGCACTCCACCTTGGGCCCCGCCCACAGTTCCCGACGCTCTGTGGACTCCCAGTTGGGTCCCTCCCACTCTCACCGGTGCGCTGTGCACTCCTACTTGGGTCCCCACCACTTTTTCCGGCGCTCTACGCACTCCCAGTTGGGTCCCGTCCACAGGTCCCTGCGCTCTGTGGACTCCCAGTTGGGTCCCTCCCACTTTCACCGGTGCGCTGTGCACTCCTACTTGGGTCCCCTTCATTTTTTCCGGCCCCCTACGCACTCCCTGTTGGGCCCCAACCACTTTTCCCGGCGCGCTGTGCACTCCAACTTGGGTCCCGCCCACAGTTCCCGACGCTCTGTGGACTCCCAGTTGGGTCCCTCCCACTTTCACCGGTGCGCTGTGCACTCCTACTTGGGTCCCCTTCATTTTTTCCGGCCCCCTACGCACTCCCTGTTGGGCCCCAACCACTTTTCCCGGCGCGCTGTGCACTCCAACTTGGGTCCCGCCCACAGTTCCCGACGCTCTGTGGACTCCCAGTTGGGTCCCTCCCACTCTCACCGGTGCGCTGTGCACTCCTACTTGGGGCCCCACCATTTTTTCCGGCGCTCTACGCACTCTCAGTTGGGTCCCAACCACTCTTCCCGGCGCACTGTGCACTCCCTTTCAAGTCCCGTCGATTTTTCCCGGCGCTCTACGCACTCCAAGTTGGGAACCGCCCACTTTATACAGCGCTTGGCGCACTTCAATTTGTGTTCCGCACACGGAGCATATGGTCGCTGATGGACCTGAGGCACGTCTCTCGAGCTCTATTAAGTCTTATCACGTTATCACTCCATTTCTATTGAAAGACCGACCAAACTTAACACTAAATTCCTGAAAGTTTAGGTTCCTGGCAAAATTAAAGATTTGGCATGGCCATATTGTCGAAAAATTAGAAATATACTCCGTTAAAAAGGGAAGGTAAAAAAAAATGGAAAAAGTTTTGAAATATTTCTGAGAACGATTTGGCGTAGAATAATTAGATTTTTGGGAAATGTAGTGAAATAGTTGAAAGTATGATTTAGCAGTCGAGTTTGAACCAACTATTGACAAGAGTTGTGCAAAACGAGAGATCGCATTGTATGAGCTTATCCGTAGAACATATCGAAGCTAAATCGCGCGTGATAAGGCAAGCAGTAAAAGCTCGTTCTGGACTGGAATGCCGCGGTCTTCACGTATTAGGTGAAGTAAAATCAACTGTTTGTTCCATATCACGCGTGATTTAGCTTCAATATGTTTTACGGATAAGCTCATACAATGCGATCTCTCGTTTTGCACAACTCTTGTCAATAGTTGGTTCAAACTCGACTGCTAAATCATACTTTCAACTATTTCACTACATTTCCCAAAAATCTAATTATTCTACGCCAAATCGTTCTCAGAAATATTTCAAAACTTTTTCCATTTTTTTACCTTCCCTTTTTAACGGAGTATATTTCTAATTTTTCGAAAATATGGCCATGCCAAATCTTTAATTTTGCCAGGAACCTAAACTTTCAGGAATTTCATGTATTTTTCCTAAAGGTTTCCTTTCTAACATGATTAATGCCTGGTGGTGTTAATTCAAAGTAAACCCACTGATGCTCTGCCCCCCCCCCCCTTCTATGACGTCCTGCACAGTCGCACTAATGTCCTGCACACTTTCTACGGCGTACTGCGCACACCCATTTGGGTCACAAGCACGCTTATGCCAATCATTTTTTTCCGCAGTGCTACCTTAACCCTCATTTAAAAGTTTTCCGAGTGTCAGCTTGGATATGAACACATCGTATTAGCCAACAATCATGTTTGCACAATTTCGACTTCCTCAGCCTTTTCCCAGCAGCTTCTCGAAGAGAGCGGTGTGTGAATGAATGCATACCGCTCCTCTGCCCTTTCATACCCCGCATGTTATGAGCGTTTGTTATCGTTCGTTATCATGTTTTGTTCAAGAATGGTTAGGGTAGCCCTGCGGAAAAAACGATCGGCGTCCGGCGCACGCCCACTTGGGTCCGGCACACTTTCTACGGCGTCCGGCGTGCTCCCACTTGGATCCCGCACACTTTCTACGGCGTTCGGCGCACTCTCATTTGGGTCCCACACACTTTCTATGGCGTCCGATGCACGGTTATTTGGCTCTCTAGCTCAACGATAAGTGTTCCAACAAGATCGTGAACGCCAACTGAAAAAAAGGAGATGAACATTTTTTCGACCAAAATGACGTGGTTTTGACACTTTTTCTCGAATCTCAGGTAACCATTCCGGACCATTTTTTGAACAGTTATTCAGCTTTCTAAAGTATATCAAATGCAGAAAGAACGGTCTTCCTACGTTTACTCTGGACCCTGATACTGAGATCAGGGGGTTGCGCGAAGGCGAATCAAAGCCAAATCTGGTGAGCGCTTCTCGCTCACCACAATTCCTTCAGACACACACACACACACATTTTAAATTTCGCAATTTTTTGATATCTCGAGACCCACTGCGGGACCTTTTCTGAAATTTGGGTAATGTTAAGAACCCTTACTGCTCTATCTTTTGTGAAAGTCCCTTGTTTCAAGATTTATCCCGAACCAAGATTCTGGAATGAGGGGTGTGCGCTGAAGCAATCCTTTTCCAAATCAGGTGCGCGCTTCGCGCGCACCACAATTTCCGATGGTTTTTGGCCTTCCGATTTTCGAAAAAATGCCCTAAAATGCGGCAAGAATCGGAAATGATCAGAAAATTACAATTTTTGGAGGTTATGCATTGTTTTCTGCCGGACCTGGAAGTTTTTTAAGGGCTAAACCTGAACCGGAGCTTTGTTTTGATGTTTAAAAAAGAGCAAGGAATGATATACACATATCGACAGAAACTATATTCTTGAAATAAACTGAAAATCCACTGTGATTGGGCTCTTTTCCGTCAGATTCAGGTTTAACCATTTTCAAACTGGGCTCTTTTTCAGGAAGGTTTGGGTTTGTCCATGCTTTTATTGAACCTAATAGGGGCCTCTGCCCATGTTTATGTACAAGTGGAGCTTACAGTCTGAACAGAGTGTAGCCTTCATTTCCCCTCTACTCGCAGTCCTATTATCACAATCGTAGGTGCGAAGCGGTTGTTTTTCGGAAATTTCAGCTACGAAAATGAAGAGATCATTCTCAAAACCACACCGCTTCTATGATAGTGATACAGAAAAGTGCGAGTAACTGGGAAATGGAGGTTACGTATGATCTCTTCTCAGAATGTAGTGTAGTGAATGGATAGGACTCAGAGATTGCTGCAAATGATTGTGAAAAATCGACAAAATTTGTCCAAAAATGGCCGGCAATCGACAAACGGCAAAAACAGTCTTGTATAAAAACGATACAAATCTTCTGAATATACCGATAAAAAATACTATTTTCTCATGCACATTTTGTATTTCAATAGCAAGATAAGAAATGGTTTTTCATTAATACCACAAGAAGTTGAACCTCTCACGTTGGTGAAACTCCTGATATAAAAATCATCACCGGAATGAGCAGCTTTCTATCGGACACTAGTAATAGGAATGTTCTCTAATGTCAACCTTTTTCGGATTATGCAGTAGTCATTGAATTGCTTCGTGTTTCAAATTCATCGCACAAAATGGAGTATCGCGCAATCCAAGTTAAGAGGGTGAGCACTCGAAATTTGTTCAAAAAAGGAAGAGGTCAATGTGTCACTACTTTAGGTGATTATTTCCTAACGAGCGTGGCAGCCATTCCGCTTTCATGGTAAACATTGCCGCTGTTTCTCCGCGATAAAACCATGCTCCTACAAGCACCATAGCTGCTCCGCGAAATTGCCGCTGCGGCACCGCGATCGGTAGCTGCGCCTTTACAAAAATAGAGCCAACTGAGAGTTACTCATATGAAATTAATTATGAGCCATACTACAACTGGGCGGGGCCTACGAACAAAAACGCGCACCTACGGTTGTTAGGTCCTCTGACTGATTGGGACAGAGGGTATCCCCGTTACTGCGGGCAAGAAGATACGGGACGTGGGTATTCAAACTTGGGTGATTGAACCGGCGGCACCACACAGGACAGCGCATCGTAGTCGACGCGGGTTCGCTGATGCACCCTCGCGAAGCCCACCCTTACTATTCGACCGGAATTTAGATAAAAGATAATTACGTGGAGAAATACAACTAAAACGCACGTTTTCGAACAGTCTTGGAAACGTTCCTGAGAAACTGCTCCATCTTCGCCATCTCTCCTCTCCGACCTTTTATATTACTTCTGAACTGCGCGCTATCAACTCAGATTCATGGAATTGGGAAGTTTTCGAAGCTTTCAAAAAATACGAATCCGGTTATCTCACAATACCTCCTTCCCAAACTGTACGCCACCCCTTATTCCGAACTGATCACCGTCGACTCCGTCAATCCAGTTTATAGCCAAGTATCGAATTTAATCAAAACGTTCCCCACGACGTGTACACCCTCCGCCACCATTTCAACTCAGAACTCCAACTTTCAATGTGGTAGCATGTTTCTCAGCGCAATTGTGAGTATAATATAAGATGGCGAAGTGCATAAGCCCACAAACTGCCAGTGAAGTCCAAAATCCTCTACACGTAGCTTTGGAAAACATCTGAAAAGAATTGAGCTCTGAACCCTTTGTGCCCTCCTGAAAATGTTCAGGGTGTTGTGGATACACAACCTTGTATATCTAATATAACATACATAGATGAAGGCAAATGGTATTGAGTACTAAGAATCAGAACGGTCATATAACACTGTATAGTTCATCCATAGCCCAGACACCAATTACAACTCTGCCGTTAGGCATCGTATCCAGAGGGTGGTGTCTGGTAGGTTTATTACACGCGGGTGTGCCTCATAGGTGCCGCTACAATTAATAAAAGCGATATTGCTTGAGGCTCGGTGCACCCTGTGAATAGATGTGTAATTACAACTTTGTATGATATTTGTTTGTGGGGCCGCCTCCCCAATCTGTATAAAAGGCGATGGAATGTTGATTTATTTATTTATTTAGAAAGTTTAGGTTCCTGGCAAAATTAAAGATTTGGCATGGCCATGTTTTCGAAAAATTAGAAATATACTCCGTTAAAAAGGGAAGGTAAAAAAAATGGAAAAAGTTTTGAAATATTTCTGAGTACGATTTGGCGTAGAATAATTAGATTTCTGGGAAATGTAGTGAAATGGTTGAAATGATTTAGCAGTCGAGTTTGAACCAACTGTTGACAAGAGTTGTGCAAATCGAGAGATCGCATTGTATGAGCTTATCCGTAGAACATATCAAAGCAAAATCAAGCGTGATAAGGCAAGCAGTAAAAGCTCGTTCTGGACTGGATTGCCGCGGTCTTCACGTATTAGGAGAAGTAAAATCAACTGTTTGTTCCATATCACGCGTGATTTAGCTTCAATATGTTCTACGGATAAGCTCATACAATGCGATCTCTCCTTTTGCACAACTCTTGTCAATAGTTGGTTCAAACTCGACTGCTAAATCATACTTTCAACTATTTCACTACATTTCCCAAAAATCTAATTATTCTACGCCAAATCGTTCTCAGAAATATTTCAAAACTTTTTCCATTTTTTTACCTTCCCTTTTTAACGGAGTATATTTCTAATTTTTCGAAAATATGGCCATGCCAAATCTTTAATTTTGCCAGGAACCTAAACTTTCAGGAATTTCATGTATTTTTCCGAAAGGTTTCCTTTCTAACATGATTAATGCCTGGTGGTGTTAATTCAAAGTAAACCCACTGATGCTCTGCCCCCCCCCCCCTTCTATGACGTCCTGCACACTCCCACTAATGTCCTGCACACTTTCTACGGCGTTCTGCGCACACCCATTTGGGTCACAAGCACGCTTATGCCAATCATTTTTTTCCGCAGTGCTACCTTAACCCTCCTTTAAAAATTTTCTGAGTGTCAGCTTGGATATGAACACATCGTAATAGCCAACAATCATGTTTGCACAATTTCGACCTCCTCAGCCACTTCCCAGCGGCTTCCCGAAGAGAGCGGTGTGTGAATGAATGCATACCGCTCCTCTGCCATTTCATACCCCGCATGTTATGAGCGTTTGTTATCGTTCGTTATCATGTTTTGTTCAAGAATGGTTAGGGTAGCCCTGCGGAAAAAATGATCGGCGTCCTGCGCACTCTCATTTGGGTCCCACACAGTTTCTACGGCATTCTGCGCACGCCCACTTGGGTCCCGCACACTTTCTACGACGTCCGGCGCGCTCCCACTCGAGTCCCGCACACTTTCTACGGCGTCCTGCGCACTCTCATTTGGGTCCCACACAGTTTCTACGGCATTCTGCGCACGCCCACATGGGTCCCACACAGTTTCTACGGCGTCCTGCGCAACCCACTCGAGTCCCGCACACTTTCTACTGCGTCCTGCGCACTCTCATTTGGGTCCCGCACACTTTCTACGGCGTCCGGCGCGAGAGCGGTGTGTGAATTAATGCATACCGCTCCTCTGCCCTTTCATACCCCGCATGTTATGAGCGTTTGTTATCGTTCGTTATCATGTTTTGTTCAAGAATGGTTAGGGTAGCCCTGCGGAAAAAATGATCGGCGTCCGGCGCACGCCCACTTGGGTCCCGCACACTTTCTACGGCGTCCGGCGCGCTCCCACTTGGATCCCGCACACTTTCTACGGCGTTCGGCGCACTCTCATTTGGGTCCCACACACTTTCTATGGCGTCCGATGCACTGTTATTTGGGTCCCACACACTTTCTACGGCGTCCTGCGCATCCCACTCGAGTCCCGTACACTTTCTACGGCGTCCTCCGCACTCTCATTTGGGTCCCACACAGTTTCTACGGCATTCTGCGCACGCCCACTTGGGTCCCGCAAACTTTCTACGGCGTCCGGCGCGCTCCCACTCGAGTCCCGCACACTTTTTACGGCGTCCTGCGCACTCTCATTTGGGTCCCGCACACTTTCTACGGCGTCCTGCGCACTCTCATTTGGGTCCCGCACACTTTCTACGGCGTCCTGCTCACTCGCATTTGGGTCCCACACAGTTTCTACGGCATTCTGCGCACGCCCACTTGGGTCCCGCACACTTTCTACGGCGTCCGGCGCGCTCCCACTCGAGTCCCGCACACTTTCTACGGCGTCCTGCGCACTCTCATTTGGGTCCCACACAGTTTCTATGGCGTCCTGCGCAACCCACTCGAGTCCCGCACACTTTCTACTGCATCCTGCGCACTCTCATTTGGGTCCCGCACACTTTCTACGGCGTCCGGCGCGAGAGCGGTGTGTGAATCAAGGCATACCGCTCCTCTGCCCTTTCATACCCCGCATGTTATGAGCGTTTGTTATCGTTCGTTATCATGTTTTGTTCAAGAATGGTTAGGGTAGCCCTGCGGAAAAAATGATCGGCGTCCGGCGCACGCCCACTTGGGTCCAGCACACTTTCTACGGCGTCCGGCGCGCTCCCACTTGGATCCCGCACACTTTCTACGGCGTTCGGCGCACTCTCATTTGGGTCCCACACTTTCTATGGCGTCCGATGCACTGTTATTTGGGTCCCACACACTTTCTACGGCGTCCTGCGCATCCCACTCGAGTCCCGTACACTTTCTACGGCGTCCTCCGCACTCTCATTTGGGTCCCACACAGTTTCTACGGCATTCTGCGCACGCCCACTTGGGTCCCGCAAACTTTCTACGGCGTCCGGCGCGCTCCCACTCGAGTCCCGCACACTTTCTACGGCGTCCTGCACTCTCATTTGGGTCCCGCACACTTTCTACGGCGTCCTGCGCACTCTCATTTGGGTCCCGCACACTTTCTACGGCGTCCTGCTCACTCGCATTTGGGTCCCACACAGTTTCTACGGCATTCTGCGCACGCCCACTTGGGTCCGCACACTTTCTACGGCGTCCGGCGCGCTCCCTCGAGTCCCGCACACTTTCTACGGCGTCCTGCGCACTCTCATTTGGGTCCACACAGTTTCTATGGCGTCCTGCGCACTCTCATTTGGATTCCGCACACTTTCTACGGCGTCCTGCTCACTCGCATTTGGGTCCCACACAGTTTCTACGGCATTCTGCGCACGCCCACTTGGGTCCCGCACACTTTCTACGGCGTCCGGCGCGCTCCCACTCGAGTCCCGCACACTTTCTACGGCGTCCTCCGCACTCTCATTTGGGTCCCACACAGTTTCTACGGCATTCTGCGCACGCCCACTTGGGTCCCGCAAACTTTCTACGGCGTCCGGCGCGCTCCCACTCGAGTCCCGCACACTTTCTACGGCGTCCTGCTCACTCGCATTTGGGTCCCACACAGTTTCTACGGCATTCTGCGCACGCCCACTTGGGTCCCGCACACTTTCTACGGCGTCCTGCTCACTCGCATTTGGGTCCCACACAGTTTCTACGGCATTCTGCGCACGCCCACTTGGGTCCCGCACACTTTCTACGGCGTCCGGCGCGCTCCCACTCGAGTCCCGCACACTTTCTACTGCGTCCTGCGCACTCTCATTTGGGTCCCACACAGTTTCTATGGCGTCCTGCGCAACCCACTCGAGTCCGCACACTTTCTACTGCGTCGTGCGCACTCTCATTTGGGTCCCGCACACTTTCTACGGCGTCCGGCGCGAGAGCGGTGTGTGAATCAAGGCATACCGCTCCTCTGCCCTTTCATACCCCGCATGTTATGAGCGTTTGTTATCGTTCGTTATCATGTTTTGTTCAAGAATGGTTAGGGTAGCCCTGCGGAAAAAATGATCGGCGTCCGGCGCACGCCCACTTGGGTCCCGCACACTTTCTACGGCGTCCGGCGCGCTCCCACTTGGATCCCGCACACTTTCTACGGCGTTCGGCGCACTCTCATTTGGGTCCCACACACTTTCTATGGCGTCCGATGCACTGTTATTTGGGTCCCACACACTTTCTACGGCGTCCTGCGCATCCCACTCGAGTCCCGTACACTTTCTACGGCGTCCTCCGCACTCTCATTTGGGTCCCACACAGTTTCTACGGCATTCTGCGCACGCCCACTTGGGTCCCGCAAACTTTCTACGGCGTCCGGCGCGCTCCCACTCGAGTCCCGCACACTTTCTACGGCGTCCTGCGCACTCTCATTTGGGTCCCGCACACTTTCTACGGCGTCCTGCGCACTCTCATTTGGGTCCCGCACACTTTCTACGGCGTCCTGCTCACTCGCATTTGGGTCCCACACAGTTTCTACGGCATTCTGCGCACGCCCACTTGGGTCCCGCACACTTTCTACGGCGTCCGGCGCGCTCCCACTCGAGTCCCGCACACTTTCTACGGCGTCCTGCGCACTCTCATTTGGGTCCCGCACACTTTCTACGGCGCCCGGCGCGCTCCCACTCGAGTCCCGCACACTTTCTACGGCGTCCTGCTCACTCGCATTTGGGTCCCACACAGTTTCTACGGCATTCTGCGCACGCCCACTTGGGTCCCGCACACTTTCTACGGCGTCCGGCGCGCTCCCACTCGAGTCCCGCACACTTTCTACGGCGTCCTGCGCACTCTCATTTGGGTCCCGCACACTTTCTACGGCGTCCGGCGCGCTCCCACTCGAGTCCCGCACACTTTCTACGGCGTCCTGCGCACTCTCATTTGGGTCCCGCACACTTTCTACGGCGTCCTGCGCACTCTCATTTGGGTCCCGCACACTTTCTACGGCGTCCTGCGCACTCTCATTTGGGTCCCACACAGTTTCTACGGCATTCTGCGCACGCCCACATGGGTCCCACACAGTTTCTACGGCGTCCTGCGCAACCCACTCGAGTCCCGCACACTTTCTACTGCGTCCTGCGCACTCTCATTTGGGTCCCGCACACTTTCTACGGCGTCCGGCGCGAGAGCGGTGTGTGAATTAATGCATACCGCTCCTCTGCCCTTTCATACCCCGCATGTTATGAGCGTTTGTTATCGTTCGTTATCATGTTTTGTTCAAGAATGGTTAGGGTAGCCCTGCGGAAAAAATGATCGGCGTCCGGCGCACGCCCACTTGGGTCCAGCACACTTTCTACGGCGTCCGGCGCGCTCCCACTTGGATCCCGCACACTTTCTACGGCGTTCGGCGCACTCTCATTTGGGTCCCACACACTTTCTATGGCGTCCGATGCACTGTTATTTGGGTCCCACACACTTTCTACGGCGTCCTGCGCATCCCACTCGAGTCCCGTACACTTTCTACGGCGTCCTCCGCACTCTCATTTGGGTCCCACACAGTTTCTACGGCATTCTGCGCACGCCCACTTGGGTCCCGCAAACTTTCTACGGCGTCCGGCGCGCTCCCACTCGAGTCCCGCACACTTTCTACGGCGTCCTGCGCACTCTCATTTGGGTCCCGCACACTTTCTACGGCGTCCTGCGCACTCTCATTTGGGTCCCGCACACTTTCTACGGCGTCCTGCTCACTCGCATTTGGGTCCCACACAGTTTCTACGGCATTCTGCGCACGCCCACTTGGGTCCCGCACACTTTCTACGGCGTCCGGCGCGCTCCCCACTCGAGTCCCGTACACTTTCTACGGCGTCCTCCGCACTCTCATTTGGGTCCCACACAATTTCTATGGCGTCCTGCGCACTCTCATTTGGATCCCGCACACTTTCTACGGCGTCCTGCTCACTCGCATTTGGGTCCCACACAGTTTCTACGGCATTCTGCGCACGCCCACTTCCGTCACACTTTCTACGGCGTCCGGCGCTTACACTTTCTACGGCGTCCGGCGCGCTCCCACTCGAGTCACACACTTTCTACGGCGTCCTGCGCACTCTCATTTGGGTCCCACACTTTCTACGGCGTTCCGGCGCGCTCCACTCGAGTCCCGCACACTTTCTACGGCGTCCTGCACCTGCTCCTCGCATTTGGGTCCCACACAGTTTCTACGGCATTCTGCGCACGCCCACTTGGGTCCCGCACACTTTCTACGGCGTCCGGCGCGCTCCTCGAGTCCCGCACACTTTCTACTGCGTCCTGCGCACTCTCATTTGGGTCCCACACAGTTTCTATGGCGTCCTGCGCAACCCACTCGAGTCCCGCACACTTTCTACTGCGTCCTGCGCACTCTCATTTGGGTCCCGCACACTTTCTACGGCGTCCGGCGCGAGAGCGGTGTGTGAATCAAGGCATACCGCTCCTCTGCCCTTTCATACCCCGCATGTTATGAGCGTTTGTTATCGTTCGTTATCAAGTTTTGTTCAAGAATGGTCAGGAGTAGCCCTGCGGAAAAAATGATCGGCGTCCGGCGCACGCCCACTTGGGTCCCGCACACTTTCTACGGCGTCCGGCGCGCTCCCACTTGGATCCCGCACACTTTCTACGGCGTTCGGCGCACTCTCATTTGGGTCCCACACACTTTCTATGGCGTCCGATGCACTGTTATTTGGGTCCCACACACTTTCTACGGCATTCTGCGCACGCCCACTTGGGTCCCGCACACTTTCTACGGCGTCCTCCGCACTCTCATTTGGGTCCCACACAGTTTCTACGGCATTCTGCGCACGCCCACTTGGGTCCGCAAACTTTCTACGGCGTCCGGCGCGCTCCCACTCGAGTCCCGCACACTTTCTACGGCGTCCTGCGCACTCTCATTTGGGTCCCGCACACTTTCTACGGCGTCCTGCGCACTCTCATTTGGGTCCCGCACACTTTCTACGGCGTCCTGCTCACTCGCATTTGGGTCCCACACAGTTTCTACGGCATTCTGCGCACGCCCACTTGGGTCCCGCACACTTTCTACGGCGTCCGGCGCGCTCCCACTCGAGTCCCGCACACTTTCTACGGCGTCCTGCGCACTCTCATTTGGGTCCCACACTTTCTACGGCGTCCTGCGCGCTCCACTCGAGTCCCGTACACTTTCTACGGCGTCCTGCTCACTCTCATTTGGGTCCCACACAGTTTCTACGGCATTCTGCGCACGCCCACTTGGGTCCCGCACACTTTCTACGGCGTCCGGCGCGCTCCCACTCGAGTCCGCACACTTTCTACGGCGTCCTGCGCACTCTCATTTGGGTCCCGCACACTTTCTACGGCGTCCTGCGCCCCCTCATTTGGGCCCCGCCCACTTTCTACCGCGTCCTGCCCACTCTCATTTGGGTCCCACACAGTTTCTACGGCATTCTGCGCACGCCCACATGGGTCCCACACACTTTCTACGGCGTCCGGCGCGCTCCCCACTCGAGTCCCGCACACTTTCTACTGCGTCCTGCGCACTCTCATTTGGGTCCCCACAGTTTCTACGGCGTCCGGCGCGAGAGCGGTGTGTGAATGAATGCATACCGCTCCTCTGCCCTTTCATACCCCGCATGTTATGAGCGTTTGTTATCGTTCGTTATCATGTTTTGTTCAAGAATGGTTAGGGTAGCCCTGCGGAAAAAATGATCGGCGTCCTGCGCACTCTCATTTGGGTCCCACACAGTTTCTACGGCGTCCGGCGTGCTCCCACTTGGATCCCGCACACTTTCTACGGCGTTCGGCGCACTCTCATTTGGGTCCTACACACTTTCTATGGCGTCCGATGCACTGTTATTTGGGTCCCACACACTTTCTACGGCGTCCTGCGCATCCCACTCGAGTCCCGTACACTTTCTACGGCGTCCTCCGCACTCTCATTTGGGTCCCACACAGTTTCTACGGCATTCTGCGCACGCCCACTTGGGTCCCGCAAACTTTCTACGGCGTCGGCGCGCTCCCCTCGAGTCCCGCACACTTTCTACGGCGTCCTGCGCACTCTCATTTGGGTCCCGCACACTTTCTACGGCGTCCTGCGCACTCTCATTTGGGTCCCGCACACTTTCTACGGCGTCCTGCTCACTCGCATTTGGGTCCCACACAGTTTCTACGGCATTCTGCGCACGCCCACTTGGGTCCCGCACACTTTCTACGGCGTCCGGCGCGCTCCCACTCGAGTCCCGCACACTTTCTACGGCGTCCTGCGCACTCTCATTTGGGTCCCACACAGTTTCTATGGCGTCCTGCGCAACTCTCGAGTCCGTACACTTTCTACGGCGTCCTGCACTCTCATTTGGGTCCCACAGTTTCTACGGCATTCTGCGCACGCCCACTTGGGTCCCGCACACTTTCTACGGCGTCCGGCGCTGCTCCACTCGAGTCCCGCACACTTTCTACGGCGTCCTGCGCACTCTCATTTGGCTCCCGCCCACTTTCTACGGCGTCCTCCGCACTCTCATTTGGGTCCCGCCCACTTTCTACGGCGTCCGGCGCGCTCCCACTTGGGTCCCACACAGTTTCTACGGCGTACTGCGCACGCCCATTTGGGTTCCGCACACTTTCTACGGCGTCCGGCGCGCTCCCACTCGAGTCCCGCACACTTTCTACGGCGTCCTGCGCACTCTCATTTGGGTCCCACACAATTTCTACGGCGTCCGGCGCGAGAGCGGGGTGTGAATCAGGGCATACCGCTCCTCTGCCCTTTCATACCCCGCATGTTATGAGCGTTTTGTTATCGTTCGTTATCATGTTTTGTTCAAGAATGGTTAGGGTAGCCCTGCGGAAAAAATGATCGGCGTCCGGCGCACGCCCACTTGGGTCCAGCACACTTTCTACGGCGTCCGGCGCGCTCCCACGGATCCCGCACACTTTCTACGGCGTTCGGCGCACTCTCATTTGGGTCCCACACACTTTCTATGGCGTCCGATGCACTGTTATTTGGGTCCCACACACTTTCTACGGCGTCCTGCGCATCCCACTCGAGTCCCGTACACTTTCTACGGCGTCCTCCGCACTCTCATTTGGGTCCCGCACACTCGCATTTGGGTCCCACACAGTTTCTACGGCATTCTGCGCACGCCCACTTGGGTCCCGCAAACTTTCTACGGCGTCCGGCGCGCCTCCCACTCGAGTCCCGCACACTTTCTACGGCGTCCTGCGCACTCTCATTTGGGTCCCGCACACTTTCTACGGCGTCCTGCTCACTCTCATTTGGGTCCCGCACACTTTCTACGGCGTGCTGCTCACTCGCATTTGGGTCCCACACAGTTTCTACGGCATTCTGCGCACGCCCACTTGGGTCCCGCACACTTTCTACGGCGTCCGGCGCGCTCCCACTCGAGTCCCGCACACTTTCTACGGCGTCCTGCGCACTCTCATTTGGGTCCCACACACTTTCTATGGCGGCCTGCGCAACCACTTGAGTCCCGCACACTTTCTACGGCGTCCTGCGCACTCTCATTTGGGTCCCGCACACTTTCTACGGCGTCCGGCGCGCTCCCGCGGGTCCCGCACACTTTCTACGGCGTTCGGCGCACTCTCATTTGGGTCCCCACACACTTTCTACGGCGTCCGATGCACTCTCATTTGGGTCCCGCACACTTTCTATGGCGTCCTGCGCAACCCACTCGAGTCCCGTACACTTTCTACGGCGTCCTCCGCACTCTCATTTGGGTCCCACACAGTTTCTACGGCATTCTGCGCACGCCCACTTGGGTCCCGCAAACTTTCTACGGCGTCCGGCGCGCTCCCACTCGAGTCCCGCACACCTTTTACGGCGTCCTGCGCACTCTCATTTGGGTCCCGCACACTTTCTACGGCGTCCTGCGCACTCTCATTTGGGTCCCGCACACTTTCTACGGCGTCCTGCTCACTCGCATTTGGGTCCCACACAGTTTCTACGGCATTCTGCGCACGCCCACTTGGGTCCCGCACACTTTCTACGGCGTCCTGCGCGCTCCCACTCGGGTCCCGCACACTTTCTAGGACGTCCTGCGCACTCTCATTTGGGTCCCACACTTTCTACGGCGTCCGGCGCGAGAGCGGTGTGTGAAAGTGCATACCGCTCCTCTGCCCTTTCATACCCCGCATGTTATGAGCGTTTGTTATCGTTCGTTATCATGTTTTGTTCAAGAATGGTTAGGGTAGCCCTGCGGAAAAATGATCGGCGTCCGGCGCACGCCCACTTGGGTCCCGCACACTTTCTACGGCGTCCGGCGCGCTCCCACTGGATCCCGCACACTTTCTACGGCGTTCGGCGCACTCTCATTTGGGTCCCACACTTTCTATGGCGTCCGATGCACTGTTATTTGGGTCCCACACACTTTCTACGGCGTCCTGCGCATCCCACTCGAGTCCCGTACACTTTCTACGGCGTCCTCCGCACTCTCATTTGGGTCCCACACAGTTTCTACGGCATTCTGCGCACGCCCACTTGGGTCCGCAAACTTTCTACGGCGTCCGGCGCGCTCCCACTCGAGTCCCGCACACTTTCTACGGCGTCCTGCGCACTCTCATTTGGGTCCCGCACACTTTCTACGGCGTCCTGCGCACTCTCATTTGGGTCCCGCACACTTTCTACGGCGTGCTGCTCACTCGCATTTGGGTCCCACACAGTTTCTACGGCATTCTGCGCACGCCCACTTGGGTCCCGCACACTTTCTACGGCGTCCGGCGCGCTCCCACTCGAGTCCCGCACACTTTCTACGGCGTCCTGCGCACTCTCATTTGGGTCCCACACAGTTTCTATGGCGTCCTGCGCAACCCACTCGAGTCCCGCACACTTTCTACTGCGTCCTGCGCACTCTCATTTGGGTCCCGCACACTTTCTACGGCGTCCGGCGCGAGAGCGGTGTGTGAATCAAGGCATACCGCTCCTCTGCCCTTTCATACCCCGCATGTTATGAGCGTTTGTTATCGTTCGTTATCATGTTTTGTTCAAGAATGGTTAGGTAGCCCTGCGGACAAAATGATCGGCGTCCGGCGCACGCCCACTTGGGTCCAGCACACTTTCTACGGCGTCCGGCGCGCTCCCACTTGGATCCCGCACACTTTCTACGGCGTTCGGCGCACTCTCATTTGGGTCCCACACACTTTCTATGGCGTCCGATGCACTGTTATTTGGGTCCCACACACTTTCACGGCGTCCTGCGCATCCCACTCGAGTCCCGTACACTTTCTACGGCGTCCTCCGCACTCTCATTTGGGCCCCACACAGTTTCTACGGCATTCTGCGCACGCCCACTTGGGTCCCGCACACTTTCTACGGCGTCCGGCGCGCTCCCACTCGAGTCCCGCACACTTTCTACGGCGTCCTGCGCACTCTCATTTGGGTCCCGCACACTTTCTACGGCGTCTGGCGCGAGAGTGTGTGAATCAAGGCATACCGCTCCTCTGCCCTTTCATACCCCGCATGTTATGAGCGTTTGTTATCGTTCGTTATCATGTTTTGTTCAAGAATGGTTAGGGTAGCCCTGCGGAAAAAATGATCGGCGTCCGGCGCACGCCCACTCGAGTCCCGCACACTTTCTACGGCGTCCTGCGCACTCTCATTTGGGTCCCGCACACTTTCTACGGCGTCCTGCTCACTCGCATTTGGGTCCCACACAGTTTCTACGGCGTTCTGCGCACGCCCACTTGGGTCCCGCACACTTTCTACGGCGTCCGGCGCGCTCCCACTCGAGTCCCGCACACTTTCTACGGCGTCCTGCGCACTCTCATTTGGGTCCCACACAGTTTCTATGGCGTCCTGCGCACTCTCATTTGGGTCCCGCACACTTTCTACGGCGTCCTGCTCACTCGCATTTGGGTCCCACACAGTTTCTACGGCATTCTGCGCACGCCCACTTGGGTCCCGCACACTACGGCGTCCTGCGCAGTTCTACTTTACGGCGTCCGCGCTGCTCATACGGGTCCCACTGCCAGCAACCACTCCCGGAGTCCCACACACTTTCTACCGCGTCCTGCGCACTCTCATTTGGGTCCCGCACACTTTCTACGGCGTCCGGCGCGAGAGCGGTGTGTGAATCAAGGCATACCGCTCCTCTGCCCTTTCATACCCCGCATGTTATGAGCGTTTGTTATCGTTCGTTATCATGTTTTGTTCAAGAATGGTTAGGGTAGCCCTGCGGAAAAAATGATCGGCGTCCGGCGCACGCCCACTTGGGTCCCGCACACTTTCTACGGCGTCCGGCGCGCTCCCACTTGGATCCCGCACACTTTCTACGGCGTTCAGCGCACTCTCATTTGGGTCCCACACTTTCTATGGCGTCCGATGCACTGTTATTTGGGTCCCACACACTTTCTACGGCGTCCTGCGCATCCCACTCGAGTCCCGCACACACTTTCTACGGCGTCCTCCGCACTCTCATTTGGGTCCCACACAGTTTCTACGGCATTCTGCGCACGCCCATGGGTCCCGCACACTTTCTACGGCGTCCGGCGCGCTCCCACTCGAGTCCCGCACACTTTACGGCGTCCTGCGCACTCTCATTTGGGTCCCGCACACTTTCTACGGCGTCCTGCGCACTCTCACTCGAGTCCCGCACACTTTCTACGGCGTGCTGCTCACTCGCATTTGGGTCCCACACAGTTTCTACGGCATTCTGCGCACGCCCACTTGGGTCCCGCACCCTTTCTACGGCGTCCGGCGCGCTCCCACTCGAGTCCCGCACACTTTCTACGGCGTCCTGCGCACTCTCATTTGGGTCCCGCACACTTTCTACGGCGTCCTGCGCACCATGGAGTCCCGCACACTTTCTACTGCGTCCTGCGCACTCTCATTTGGGTCCCGCACACTTTCTACGGCGTCCGGCGCGAGAGCGGTGTGTGAATCAAGGCATACCGCTCCTCTGCCCTTTCATACCCCGCATGTTATGAGCGTTTGTTATCGTTCGTTATCATGTTTTGTTCAAGAATGGTCAGGGTAGCCCTGCGGAAAAAATGATCGGCGTCCGGCGCACGCCCACTTGGGTCCAGCACACTTTCTACGGCGTCCGGCGCGCTCCCACTTGGATCCCGCACACTTTCTACGGTGTTCGGCGCACTCTCATTTGGGTCCCACACACTCTATGGCGTCCGATGCACTGTTATTTGGGTCCCACACACTTTCTACGGCGTCCTGCGCATCCCACTCGAGTCCCGCACACTTTCTACGGCGTCCTCCGCACTCTCATTTGGGCCCCACACAGTTTCTACGGCATTCTGCGCACGCCCACTTGGGTCCCGCAAACTTCTCTACGGCGTCCGGCTCGCTCCCACCGAGTCCCGCACACTTTCTACGGCGTCCTGCGCACTCTCATTTGGGTCCCGCACACTTTCTACGGCGTCCTGCGCACTCTCATTTGGGTCCCGCACACTTTCTACGGCGTCCTGCTCACTCGCTTTTGGGTCCCACACAGTTTCTACGGCATTCTGCGCACGCCCACTTGGGTCCCGCACGCTTTCTACGGCGTCGGGCGCGCTCCCACTCGAGTCCCGCACACTTTCTACGGCGTCCTGCGCACTCTCATTTGGGTCCCACACAGTTTCTATGGCGTCCTGCGCAACCCACTCGAGTCCCGCACACTTTCTCTGAAAGCGTCCTGCGCACTCTCATTTGGGTCCCGCACACTTTCTATGGCGTCCTGCGCATCCCATCTCGAGTGCCCGTCACACTTTATACGGCGTCCTCTGCACTCCACATTTGGGTCCCACACAGTTTCTACGGCATTCTCCTGCGCACGCCCACTCTGGGTCCCGCAAAACTTTCTACGGCGTCCGGCGCGCTCCCACTCGAGTCCCGCACACTTTCTACGGCGTCCTGCGCACTCGCTCATTTGGGTCCCGCACACTTTCTACGGCGTCCTGCAGCACTCCCTCATTTTGGGTCCCGCACACTTTCTACGGCGTCCTGCTCACTCGCATTTGGGTCCCACACAGTTTCTACGGCATTCTGCGCACGCCCACTTGGTCCCCGCACACTTTCTACGGCGTCCGGCGCGCTCCCACCGAGTCCCGCACACTTTCTACGGCGTCCTGCGCACTCTCATTTGGGTCCCACACAGTTTCTATGGCGTCCTGCGCACTCTCATTTGGGTCCCGCACACTTTCTACGGCGTCCTGATGCACTCGCATTTGGGTCCCCCACAGTTTCTACGGCATTCTGCGCACGCCCACTTGGGTCCCGCACACTTTCTACGGCGTCCGGTGCGCTCCCACTCGAGTCCCGCACACTTTCTACTGCGTCCTGCGCACTCTCATTTGGGTCCCGCACACTTTCTACGGCGTCCGGCGCGAGAGCGGTGTGTGAATCAAGGCATACCGCTCCTCTGCCCTTTCATACCCCGCATGTCCGTTATCATGTTTTGTTCATGGTTCCCTGCGGAAAAAATGATCGGCGTCCGGCGCACGCCCACTCGAGTCCCGCACTTTCTACGGCGTCCTGCGCACTCTCATTTGGGTCCCACACTTTCTACGGCGTCCTGCACTTGGGTCCCACACAGTTTCTACGGCGTTCTGCGCACGCCCACTTGGGTCCCGCACACTTTCTACGGCGTCCGGCGCTCCCACCTCGAGTCCCGCACACTTTCTACGGCGTCCTGCGCACTCTCATTTGGGTCCCACACAGTTTCTACGGCGTCCTGGCGCAACCCACTCGAGTCCCGCACACTTCTACTGCGTCCTGCGCACTCATTTGGGTCCCGCACACTTTCTACGGCGTCCGGCGCGAGAGCGGTGTGTGTGAATCACGCATACCGCTCCTCTGCCCCTTTCATACCCGCATGTTATGAGCGTTTGTTATCGTTCGTTATCATGTTTTGTTCTAAGAATGGTTAGGTAGCCCTGCGGAAAATGATCGGCGTCCGGGCGCACGCCCACTTGGGTCCAGCACACTTTCTACGGCGTCCGGCGCGCTCCCACTTGATCCCGCACACTTTCTACGGCGTTCGGCGCACTCTCATTTGGGTCCCACACACTTTCTATGGCGTCCGATGCACTGTTATTTGGGTCCCACACACTTTCTACGGCGTCCTGCGCATCCCACTCGGGTCCCGTCCACTTTCTACGGCGTCCTCCGCACTCTCATTTGGGTCCCACACAGTTTCTACGGCATTCTGCGCACGCCCACTTGGGTCCCGCAAACTTTCGCACACTTTCTACGGCGTCCTGCGCACTCTCATTTGGGTCCCGCACACTTTCTACGGCGTCCTGCTCACTCTCATTTGGGTCCCGCACACAGTTTCTACGGCGTCCTGCGCACTCTCATTTGGGTCCCGCACACTTTCTACGGCGTCCTGCTCACTCGCATTTGGGTCCCACACAGTTTCTACGGCATTCTGCGCACGCCCACTTGGGTCCCGCACACTTTCTACGGCGTCCGGCGCGCCCCACCGAGTCCCGCACACTTTCTACGGCGTCCTGCGCACTCTCATTTGGGTCCCGCACACTTTCTACGGCGTCCGGCGCGCTCTCATTTGGGTCCCGCACACTTTCTACGGCGTCCTGCTCACTCGCATTTGGGTCCCACACAGTTTCTTACGGCATTCTGCGCACGCCCACTTGGGTCCCGCACACTTTCTACGGCGTCCGGCGCGCTCCCACTCGAGTCCCGCACACTTTCTACGCCGTCCTGCGCACTCTCATTTGGGTCCCGCACACTTTCTACGGCGTCCGGCGCGCTCCCACTCGAGTCCCGCACACTTTCTACGGCGTCCTGCTCACTCGCATTTGGGTCCCACACAGTTTCTACGGCATTCTGCGCACGCCCACTCTGGGTCCCGCACACACTTTCTAGGCGTCCGGCGCGCTCCCACTCGAGTCCCGCACACTTTCTACTGCGTCCTGCGCACTCATTTGGGTCCCGCACACTTTCTATGGCGTCCTGCGCAACCCACTCGAGTCCCGCACACTTTCTACTGCGTCCTGCGCACTCTCATTTGGGTCCCGCACACTTTCTACGGCGTCCGGCGCGAGAGCGGTGTGTGAATCAAGGCATACCGCTCCTCTGCCCTTTCATACCCGCATGTTATGAGCGTTTGTTATCGTTCGTTATCATGTTTTGTTCAAGAATGGTTAGGGTAGCCCTGCGGAAAAAATGATCGGCGTCCGGCGCACGCCCACTTGGGTCCCGCACACTTTCTACGGCGTCCGGCGCGCTCCCACTTGGATCCCGCACACTTTCTACGGCGTTCGGCGCACTCTCATTTGGGTCCCGCAAACTTTCTACGGCGTCCGGCGCGCTCCCACTCGAGTCCCGCACACTTTCTACGGCGTCCTGCGCACTCTCATTTGGGTCCCGCACACTTTCTACGGCGTCCTGCGCACTCTCATTTAGGTCCCGCACACTTTCTACGGCGTCCTGCTCACTCGCATTTGGGTCCCACACAGTTTCTACGGCATTCTGCGCACGCCCACTTGGGTCCCGCACACTTTCTACGGCGTCCGGCGCACTCTCATTTGGGTCCCACACAGTTTCTATGGCGTCCTGCGCACTCTCATTTGGGTCCCGCACACTTTCTACGGCGTCCTGCTCACTCGCATTTGGGTCCCACACAGTTTCTACGGCATTCTGCGCACGCCCACTTGGGTCCCGCACACTTTCTACGGCGTCCGGCGCGCTCCCACTCGAGTCCCGCACACTTTCTACGGCGTCCTGCGCACTCTCATTTGGGTCCCGCACACTTTCTACGGCGTCCGGCGCGCTCCCACTCGAGTCCCGCACACTTTCTACGGCGTCCTGCTCACTCGCATTTGGGTCCCACACAGTTTCTACGGCATTCTGCGCACGCCCACTTGGGTCCCGCACACTTTCTACAGCGTACGGCGCGCTCCCACTCGAGTCCCGCACACTTTCTACTGCGTCCTGCGCACTCTCATTTGGGTCCCGCACACTTTCTACGGCGTCCGGCGCGCTCCCACTCGAGTCCCGCACACTTTCTACGGCGTCCTGCTCACTCGCATTTGGGTCCCACACACTTTCTACGGCATTCTGCGCACGGCCACCTGGGTCCCGCACACTTTCTACAGGCGTACGGCGCGCTCCCACTCGAGTCCCGCACACTTTCTAATGCGTCCTGCGCACTCTCATTTGGGTCCCGCACACTTTCTACGGCGTCCGGCGCGAGAGCGGTGTGTGAATCAAGGCATACCGCTCCTCTGCCCTTTCATACCCCGCATGTTATGAGCGTTTGTTATCGTTCGTTATCATGTTTTGTTCAAGAATGGTTAGGGTAGCCCTGCGGAAAAAATGATCGGCGTCCGGCGCACGCCCACTTGGGTCCCGCACACTTTCTACGGCGTTCGGCGCACTCTCATTTGGGTCCCACACACTTTCTATGGCGTCCGATGCACTGTTATTTGGGTCCCACACACTTTCTACGGCGTCCTGCGCATCCCACTCGAGTCCCGTACACTTTCTACGGCGTCCTGCGCACTCTCATTTGGGTCCCACACAGTTTCTACGGCATTCTGCGCACGCCCACTCGAGTCCCGCACACTTTCTACGGCGTCCTGCGCATTCTCATTTGGGTCCCACACAGTTTCTACGGCGTCCTGCGCAACCCACTCGAGTCCCGCACACTTTCTACTGCGTCCTGCGCACTCTCATTTGGGTCCCGCACACTTTCTACGGCGTCCGGCGCGAGAGCGGTGTGTGAATCAATGCATACCGCTCCTCTGCCCTTTCATACCCCGCATGTTATGAGCGTTTGTTATCGTTCGTTATCATGTTTTGTTAAAGAATGGTTAGGGTAGCCCTGCGGAAAAAATGATCGGCGTCCGGCGCGCTCCCGCTTGGGTGTCGCACACTTTCTACGGCGTTCTGTGCACACCCATTTGGGTCCCACACACGTTCTACGGCGTTCGGCGCACTCTCATTTGGGTCCCACACACTTTCTATGGCGTCCGATGCACTGTTATTTGGGTCCCACACACTTTCTACGGCGTCCTGCGCATCCCACTCGAGTCCCGTACACTTTCTACGGCGTCCTCCGCACTCTCATTTGGGTCCCACACAGTTTCTACGGCATTCTGCGCACGCCCACTTGGGTCCCGCAAACTTTCTACGGCGTCCGGCGCGCTCCCACTCGAGTCCCGCACACTTTTTACGGCGTCCTGCGCACTCTCATTTGGGTCCCGCACACTTTCTACGGCGTCCTGCGCACTCTCATTTGGGTCCCGCACACTTTCTACGGCGTCCTGCTCACTCGCATTTGGGTCCCACACAGTTTCTACGGCATTCTGCGCACGCCCACTTGGGTCCCGCACACTTTCTACGGCGTCCGGCGCGCTCCCACTCGAGTCCCGCACACTTTCTACGGCGTCCTGCGCACTCTCATTTGGGTCCCACACAGTTTCTATGGCGTCCTGCGCAACCCACTCGAGTCCCGCACACTTTCTACTGCGTCCTGCGCACTCTCATTTGGGTCCCGCACACTTTCTACGGCGTCCGGCGCGAGAGCGGTGTGTGAATCAAGGCATACCGCTCCTCTGCCCTTTCATACCCCGCATGTTATGAGCGTTTGTTATCGTTCGTTATCATGTTTTGTTCAAGAATGGTCAGGGTAGCCCTGCGGAAAAAATGATCGGCGTCCGGCGCACGCCCACTTGGGTCCAGCACACTTTCTACGGCGTCCGGCGCGCTCCCACTTGGATCCCGCACACTTTCTACGGTGTTCGGCGCACTCTCATTTGGGTCCCACACACTTTCTATGGCGTCCGATGCACTGTTATTTGGGTCCCACACACTTTCTACGGCGTCCTGCGCATCCCACTCGAGTCCCGTACACTTTCTACGGCGTCCTCCGCACTCTCATTTGGGCCCCACACAGTTTCTACGGCATTCTGCGCACGCCCACTTGGGTCCCGCAAACTTTCTACTGCGTCCGGCTCGCTCCCACTCGAGTCCCGCACACTTTCTACGGCGTCCTGCGCACTCTCATTTGGGTCCCGCACACTTTCTACGGCGTCCTGCGCACTCTCATTTGGGTCCCGCACACTTTCTACGGCGTCCGGCGCGCTCCCACTCGAGTCCCGCACACTTTCTACGGCGTCCTGCTCACTCGCATTTGGGTCCCACACAGTTTCTACGGCATTCTGCGCACGCCCACTTGGGTCCCGCACACTTTCTACGGCGTCCGGCGCGCTCCCACTCGAGTCCCGCACACTTTCTACTGCGTCCTGCGCACTCTCATTTGGGTCCCACACAGTTTCTATGGCGTCCTGCGCAACCCACTCGAGTCCCGCACACTTTCTACGGCGTCCTGCGCACTCTCATTTGGGTCCCACACACTTTCTATGGCGTCCTGCGCATCCCACTCGAGTCCCGTACACTTTCTACGGCGTCCTCCGCACTCTCATTTGGGTCCCACACAGTTTCTACGGCATTCTGCGCACGCCCACTTGGGTCCCGCAAACTTTCTACGGCGTCCGGCGCGCTCCCACTCGAGTCCCGCACACTTTCTACGGCGTCCTGCGCACTCTCATTTGGGTCCCGCACACTTTCTACGGCGTCCTGCGCACTCTCATTTGGGTCCCGCACACTTTCTACGGCGTCCTGCTCACTCGCATTTGGGTCCCACACAGTTTCTACGGCATTCTGCGCACGCCCACTTGGGTCCCGCACACTTTCTACGGCGTCCGGCGCGCTCCCACTCGAGTCCCGCACACTTTCTACGGCGTCCTGCGCACTCTCATTTGGGTCCCACACAGTTTCTATGGCGTCCTGCGCACTCTCATTTGGGTCCCGCACACTTTCTACGGCGTCCTGCTCACTCGCATTTGGGTCCCACACAGTTTCTACGGCATTCTGCGCACGCCCACTTGGGTCCCGCACACTTTCTACGGCGTCCGGCGCGCTCCCACTCGAGTCCCGCACACTTTCTACGGCGTCCTGCGCACTCTCATTTGGGTCCCGCACACTTTCTACGGCGTCCGGCGCGCTCCCACTCGAGTCCCGCACACTTTCTACGGCGTCCTGCTCACTCGCATTTGGGTCCCACACAGTTTCTACGGCATTCTGCGCACGCCCACTTGGGTCCCGCACACTTTCTACAGCGTCCGGCGCGCTCCCACTCGAGTCCCGCACACTTTCTACTGCGTCCTGCGCACTCTCATTTGGGTCCCACACAGTTTCTATGGCGTCCTGCGCAACCCACTCGAGTCCCGCACACTTTCTACTGCGTCCTGCGCACTCTCATTTGGGTCCCGCACACTTTCTACGGCGTCCGGCGCGAGAGCGGTGTGTGAATCAAGGCATACCGCTCCTCTGCCCTTTCATACCCGCATGTTATGAGCGTTTGTTATCGTTCGTTATCATGTTTTGTTCAAGAATGGTTAGGGTAGCCCTGCGGAAAAAATGATCGGCGTCCGGCGCACGCCCACTTGGGTCCCGCACACTTTCTACGGCGTCCGGCGCGCTCCCACTTGGATCCCGCACACTTTCTACGGCGTTCGGCGCACTCTCATTTGGGTCCCACACACTTTCTATGGCGTCCGATGCACTGTTATTTGGGTCCCACACACTTTCTACGGCGTCCTGCGCATCCCACTCGAGTCCCGTACACTTTCTACGGCGTCCTCCGCACTCGCATTTGGGTCCCACACAGTTTCTACGGCATTCTGCGCACGCCCACTTGGGTCCCGCACACTTTCTACGGCGTCCGGCGCGCTCCCACTCGAGTCCCGCACACTTTCTACGGCGTCCTGCGCACTCTCATTTGGGTCCCGCACACTTTCTACGGCGTCCGGCGCGCTCCCACTCGAGTCCCGCACACTTTCTACGGCGTCCTGCTCACTCGCATTTGGGTCCCACACAGTTTCTACGGCCTTCTGCGCACGCCCACTTGGGTCCGGCCCACTTTCTACAGCGTACGGCGCGCCCCCACTCGAGTCCCGCTCACTTTCTACTGCGTCCTGCGCACTGTCATTTGGGTCCCGCACACTTTCTACGGCGTCCCGCGCTCCCACTCGAGTCCCGCACACTTTCTACGGCGTCCTGCTCACTCGCATTTGGGTCCCACACAGTTTCTACGGCATTCTGCGCACGCCCACTTGGGTCCCGCACACTTTCTACAGCGTACGGCGCGCTCCCACTCGAGTCCCGCACACTTTCTACTGCGTCCTGCGCACTCTCATTTGGGTCCCGCACACTTTCTACGGCGTCCGGCGCGAGAGCGTTGTGTGAATCAAGGCATACCGCTCCTCTGCCCTTTCATACCCCGCATGTTATGAGCGTTTGTTATCGTTCGTTATCATGTTTTGTTCAAGAATGGTTAGGGTAGCCCTGCGGAAAAAATGATCGGCGTCCGGCGCACGCCCACTTGGGTCCCGCACACTTTCTACGGCGTTCGGCGCACTCTCATTTGGGTCCCACACACTTTCTATGGCGTCCGATGCACTGTTATTTGGGTCCCACACACTTTCTACGGCGTCCTGCGCATCCCACTCGAGTCCCGTACACTTTCTACGGCGTCCTGCGCACTTTCATTTGGGTCCCACACAGTTTCTACGGCATTCTGCGCACGCCCACTCGAGTCCCGTACACTTTCTACGGCGTCCTGCGCATTCTCATTTGGGTCCCACACAGTTTCTACGGCGTTCTGCGCAACCCACTCGAGTCCCGCACACTTTCTACTGCGTCCTGCGCACTCTCATTTGGGTCCCGCACACTTTCTACGGCGTCCGGCGCGAGAGCGGTGTGTGAATCAATGCATACCGCTCCTCTGCCCTTTCATACCCCGCATGTTATGAGCGTTTGTTATCGTTCGTTATCATGTTTTGTTAAAGAATGGTTAGGGTAGCCCTGCGGAAAAAATGATCGGCGTCCGGCGAGCTCCCGCTTGGGTGTCGCACACTTTCTACGGCGTTCTGTGCACACCCATTTGGGTCCCACACACGTTCTACGGCGTCTTGTGTACTCCTACTGGGGTCCCGCACACTATCTACGGCGTTCTGTGGCGCACTCCTGAGTCACACCCTGAGGCGTTCCAAAAAGTACTACCGAGATCCTGCCGTATTGATTGAAGCGTTGCCCCGTCAAATCCTGAGCAAAAGCCTATCAGTAACGGTGTTTATTTCACTAGTTCATTTTTACGAATGAGTAAACGTCAGATGATTTATAATAACATGTTTACGTGCTTTTGTCTTTCTTGACCCTCAATTTTGAGGTTCCGCAAAAATTAAGCTACCAACTTCAAAATTTGACAGGAGCTAGGTGCAAACATAACCAGCTCCCTGGCCAAAAATGAGCTCTCTAGCTCAACGATAAGTGTTCCAACAAGATCGTGAACGCCAACTGAAAAAAAAGGAGATGAACATTTTTTCGACCAAAATGACGTGGTTTTGACACTTTTTCTCGAATCTCAGGTAACCATTCCGGACCATTTTTTGAACAGTTATTCAGCTTTCTGAAGTATATCAAATGCAGAAAGAACGGTCTTCCTACGTTTACTCTGGACCCTGATACTGAGATCAGGGGGTTGCGCGAAGGCGAATCAAAGCCAAATCTGGTGAGCGCTTCGCGCTCACCACAATAAGAACAAGAAAACAGGAATCTAAGAGAGAAGTAAACCAAGACCGGGTTACGCGAACTGCACCCATACTATGCTTTTAGAAGTTTCATGGCAATTCTATGCTTGAACGTCTTCGTCGTGCAAGAGGTATCTACGGTTTTACTCAGCTTAAAGGCAGCATACACGCTCACAAACATGGTTGAGATAACAGCACAAATAGGACCGCCTGGTCCCTACCATCTCGTCAACGGCGTTTGAAGCGCTGAAAACCATCCAGGTTGACAGGAATTGCATTCCTGTCTCGAAAGCCTGTGGAACCCCACTCTACGAATAACAGAATGAAAGAGTGAGACATGTGAAAACATTTGATAGCTTAGAGTGATAGCTCTAGAAATGAGTCACGAGAGAAACGGTTTGGTTTACCTGAATATAACATGTCTGTTTACTGATGAAATGCTCCATTTTATAAGCCAGCCGGAGTAGATGGGCTTTCTTGAAAGTGGATGGGAATTAATCGGTATGTAAACAAGTTATATACAGGGAAATCAAGCTGTTTCTCTCGTAGACTCTCATTATATAGTGCTATCGCTCTAAATTATCAAATGCTTCCACATGCCTCACTCTTCATTCTATTATTTGTAGGGGTGGGGTTCCACAGGCATTCGAGACGGGAATGCTCAAATTCTGTCAACCTGGATGGTTTTTAGCGCTTCAAACGCCGTTGACGGCATGGTAGGGGCCAGGCGGTTCTATTTATGCTGTTATCTCAACCATTTTTGTGAGCGTGTATGCTGCCTTTAATGAAGATTGATCCCGCTCGAGCTGTGAAACTGACTGCTCTATGTCTTGTTTTCGGCTTCCAATAGAAGATTTTTATTTCACCTCCTCTGGTCACTGAGTGGATCAAGGTATAAAACTTGGAAGCATCACCACAGTTCATAAATTTGTGGACCATACAAGCATCAGCTACCTTTCTTCTCGACTCTAGGGTAGGTAAATTTAAAATGGCATTCCTTTCCTTTGAATGTGGGATTCTGGAGTACTGGCACCCTTCTGTTCTTATGAAAAAAAAACCTTCCTGGTGAAACTATTCTGTACTTTTTCTATCCTGAGAATATCCCTCTTTCGGTCTGGACTGAACACTGTGCATCCGCTCTCGACAAGCGGTCTTACATAAGTTTTGTACGCTGTAAGCAAGATCTTCGTGTCCTTAGTGGAAAGAGCTTCAAGAATGCGAAATGTGCGAACCACGGCTTTTCTACTTATTTGATCGTAATGAAATTGATGGTGGGTTCGTCTGTTCACTGAGCAGGCACTTGTTAATAAATCTATATATTGCAAATGTCTGTAACCATTGGTAATCCACGAAACAGAGTGTTAATTCTTGTCCCCATAAACACTACATTAATTGATGAAGCCTCAGCAAGGAGTGGGCGGGGAATTCAGTACTCTTCCAGACAGGAGGAACCACACGAACATCACACTACAATACTAGCAGATGCTTTGACGTGTCCGCGCGGTAGGTTACATCAACTGGCTTGAAGTTTTGAAGTACGTATAGTCTGTATCTCTACATTCGAGCCCGTCGCTGCAAGGCATATCGGGTTTCCATGCGCATCCTAATCGCGGCGTTTGTAATCTACTGCCCACTCTTTGCCGAATTTTGTCGAAAAGAGAGGAAAAACGGCAAACGACAATCGACAAAAACCGTTAGAAAACGGCCGGCAAACGGCAATTGCCGCACGTCCCTGATGGGGCTGCGACGGTAGATGCGCGATCGAAACTCTGTTAGCCGGTGGTGTCGCGAACTCCGCACGGTCCGCCGCAATGAGCGCGCCTCGTCCATCCGCTAGACCATATTCAGCAAGGGGCCATTACCTACTGTAGTATTTTTGCCAATATGTACTTTGGTCTACTTGATGCGATTCTAATGGTCTATACATTTCTTGCTATAGGAGGGTTACACTCACCATTTCAGTTAGAGTGCATAAAATTATATCTTTATGAGCTACAGTCAATTAGTGAGTGTTGCCTCGAATCTATGATATCTATAGTGTGCTACCTGAAAATACTTAATTGAAGCGAATTTTGAGCAGCATTAGTCTGGTTTTTCGGTTTTTGTCGTGTATCCGAATTGCGTATAAAATGAGAAAGAAGATTAGGCTTTCGTAAAGCCTTTTTATTGGAGGTCTCCTCCCAGCAAGAGATTCAAGACAGTACTGAAGGCTAAACAGATTAGCAGTAGGGTAAGTACATACTGAATAGATTTCATCCACCCATGGTGGATGGAATCTGTTCAGGTAGCCTCGGCTATAGCCTCTTGGAAACCACGTGTCCCACCGGTGGTACTGAGCTTTCGATTAGCCAAGTCTGTACTAAAAGAGGATTGCTAAGCCTTCATCAGTGGCCGGTGCGAAACTAGGGGGGGCACTCAGAATTCAAGTGAGGAATGAATGATACCGCTTTCAGAAGTCGAACTTATTCCATGGATTTTCTAGGGAGTTGCGAGTGATAACGTTATCACATATGTGATAACGAAAGAAATGAAAATAAAATTAAAAATAAATAAATAAAAATCATTTTCATGGATGAATTTTTCATCTCTATAGGTAAATCCTGAGTGCCCCTCCCCAATTAATTTTGCACCCATTGGCTTACCCTAGGCTTCGCTGCTAGCTTCGCGTCCCTTCGAAAGCTCCGCGTGAACAAATTGAACTTTCTAAGCAACGATAGAAAAACAAGCGCAATGCTTTATCTTGTTCCTGATCCTGTTGGGTTTTGACCGTAGATTTCTTCGACTGAAATAGCCATTGTAGGGAGGTTAAAGAAAATTATGCATCAACGTCAACATTTCACTCGGCGCGGAGTTCCAGCACTTGGGGAAACTTGGGGGACGTTTCGCAGTTTGCTAAAAGTTATAAAAATTCAAGTAGTGGTCCAAGTTTTGACATTGATTTCGACCTACAATGGCTATCATTGGACACTGTTGTTGGAAGCTGCGCTCGAAAAAGGTGGAGAAGGGGTAAAGGCTGATGAAAGGTCTGAAGAAGGCGTCAGACGCCGAAACGCGTAAGCCGATAAATAAAGATCCGTATCAACCTCGTGGCGGCTGAAAATAGAAGAAATAGCAAACTGATGGAAGGCTATGAGTGGTGAACATTTTATTGAACTGCTGACTGCGACCAAGAACGTAGGCGCGACGCCAATGCACTTGTCGTCGACCTTTTGTGCTTGGGGCTAGTGACGCAGAAAGCACTTGTGGCTGCGTCTATTGAACATGTCGGAGGGGCCGACGAGGGTGCGTTCATGGGGGGGGTTGGTTCCGGGGACGCGGTAGGCACCAGCTGTGAATGACTGACTGGCTGGGCTGGTTGCACTGACCCGGTGTGTTTGTATCGGTAGATTGGGTTGGGGGATGGTGTTGTGCAATAGATGTGTTTGTGCGGGGACTGAAGCGGGAGAGGGGAATTGTTATGACGGCGGCGAGTCGGCCCACGAGTTTGAGGGGTTCGCCATTGGGCCATGCAGACATCCTTCCTTCCTTTTCTCTGATCTTGAAGCGTACCTAAAGTCTTTACACACAGGAATAACAGAAAGTGATTTTTTCTGTTATTTCCATTTTTTCTAATTTTCAATTTCTTGTTATTCCTGCGTATAATAAAGACTTTGTGTGTATTGATGTTATGTGGTGGTTGGGGGGGGGGGACCTACCGTTTCTCAGCACTTTCGGTGTTTCTTCTTCGAAGTTCAGAAAAAAATTACAAATTTTTCGTCGATTATGGCGCAACCTTCAGTATGCTAAGTGGAAATACACAACCCCCTTTTTCGGTTTCTATGGACTGTACCAACCTGGCCCAAATACATGTAGATATCACATTTCGCAGCCGCTCGCGGCCCACTTCCAAAGGACTATCCACATTTTTCTCATTCTAAGAGTCCTTTTCCTGGAACCGATGTTCTTTTGGCTTCTAGAAGTTTATCAATGAATAACTTGGAAAACCCCGCATTTTGTGGTGCTGTTAAAATGGATATATTTGCGTCCGCGACTTTTCAACATCTCGAGAGGACGACCCTTCTTTTGACGCGAGCAATCCAGAATTTGGCATATGTGGTGGGTCTTTTTCTAGGGCACAGCATATGCATCTTTGGCCAAGAAATTGTCCTCCCGAGGCAGGCCGATAAAGAATCGAGCTCATATTCTCGTGCGAAACGCTATTGATTGCGCCACACTTGGTCGGCCCTCCCCGACAAAACACTAATTCTTCATGTTTGATTCGGGAAAAGGCCCTTACGTTGCGAGAGTATGATCGAAAGCTCACAGTTATACAGGGGTAGAATCTAAAATGCTGGTACTAGCCAGTTGCTCATTGAATTGAAATTTAGTTACCATGGTCAGTCGAGCAATTCAGGCACACAATACTGAACGACGCCTGGAGACGTTTTTGCGCACTCTGAGTTTTCGACTATCATGTGAACGTGGAGTCATTGAGTGAGAATGTGATTGGAAGAAGTTGATTACAGTCTAGAGTGCTCCAAGTCGAGACATTCGTCCCTTTCGAGAGAGTATTACTCGTTACCGTGGGGACGTAACGACGCCCAATTACTAGTTTCAGAGAATTCTGGTCAGCAGGAGGGGCGGGAGTAGGATTTCACCTGAGTTTCGATCAGTCCAGAAAACAACGAAGGAGGAGGCGTCGGTATCATGTGATTCTCAACGCTGGAGAAAGGACATGCCTGTCTCAACCGAAATCAATGATGCACTTAATTGTTCTTTGAAATGATGAGCGATCACTGCACGTCAACATCTTTTTATTTCCTTGTTTGCCTACTCGAAGTCATGGAATGCTGAAATCGCCTATTCATAGAGGATAACAACCGTAAACAAATCGCCAAAGCTTGAGGTCTCAATGTTGCGTATCCATAACATTATAGCCGTGTGAAAAAGGCTCTGTGGGTTCAAAAGGCTGGGTCCTGTGCCGATCATCTAGCACGAGGAACAGAGGCGCCACGACAGGCGCTAAAATCCAGTGCGGAATATTCTTTAAAGGCAGTGTTCACGATAATCTTCAATTTCGAGATTATTCGCTACATTGATTCAGTGGCCCCCGGGTAGAACTAAAATGACGTAGAAATTGAGAAAAACGCACCAGAAGTACACGAAATCCTTAAGTATCACCCCGCCTCTTAAGTATCAGAGGAACTGTTTGTTGTGACAATAAAATCTTTTGTGGACCCGGCCTTGGCAATTCTCTACTCTCTATTGTTCCGTTCTTCCTTAGGGCCCTAACTAAGCCTGGTTTGCATAAAATATTCTTCTGTTCTCGATTGACCCAATTTTCCACCGTTGAGAACCACCATTAACAAGTTCACCCAGCTGGACAATTAGTCCATGTTATAGAATAATGTCGCTGAAATACGACGTTTTAATGCGTTTCTCGCCGTTTCTTCGTAATTTTGGTAACACTTGGAGGCCAACGCATTGTTCTATGTGAAAAACTCGGGGATGAAAATCATCGTGAACACTGCCTTCAAAGCAAAAGATCGTAGCAGCCAAGCATGCGTATCAAGAGTTTCTTACTTTGAGAAAATCTTTGACAATAGAGAAACGAAAAACATTAACTTACATATCTTAGAAGTTGAAGGCGCAAAACCATTTTCGACGTCAGTGTGTAGCCCCAAGCACGCCGAGGTAGGCGTCAGGGCGGGAACTTGAGTGCCTTGAATTTTCGAACTAGTTTTTTCTCAGAAACTTCAGAGTTTCGCCAGACCGTTTTGCGATATTCCACTACATCGTGGGCCAACCCGCTCAAAATGATAAAGTACTAGTACGGTTTTTCGCGCGTACACTGCCTTCAAGGTTAAACCCTAGCAGGAATTGAACCGATGGATGGCCCTTTGCCAGAATCTTGGATGATTTTTAAATCCGGAAAAAATCCAGTTTGAGGGAAATTGTTCAAAAACTACCCCAAAGACGCGAAAACGCGTCTCCACACTCTTTCTGTCAAAATCCTACGAGCGGTATTATATGTTCTGCAGGGTGCAAGGCCTCCTATAATATAACCTACGGAAAACTCGGGATTGAAATTAATCGTGAATGCTGCTATTAGCGTGGTTGCTTTGAAGCTCTTAATTGGCATCGAGGACAGAAAGAAAATTTTTGCGAATTTTTGAGGCGGTGCAGATTTTGATTCTCGCGAGTGAACGAGTACATCGCCCGAATTCAGCGTTCACAGTTAAATCTCCTAACAGAATCCTTCGCGCTAGCACCGTGATGCTCCTGCTATCCGCGATGGTATCGTGTTCGTCTTCCCTAGTCCCGTGGTATGCGTCCGTTCCGCGATAGTTACCAGATTGACTAATCCGTCGACTTTCTCTTGCTCGTCCCGTGATGGTTCCGCGATCTTTACCAAGTTTACCGCACTAGTACCGTGGTGAACTCGCGATCCGCGATGGTACCGTGATCGTTTCCCCCCGGTTCCGCGCTCTCATGCTGTGCGAATTTGTAAAGCAGCGCGAAATACGGCACGGGCAATACCTTATATATACCAATACCAATACCTTCCTGTTGATCTGATAGGCAAAACCCGTTCGGCTGAAACACCGAGAGGGCGTGGATGCGGTACGATCACGGGTGGAGACTGGCCGAATCCGCGATAGTTCGGGCTCAGTTTATCACTGTTCTGCAATTTAACACCCCAAATACATATAGTTCAGTTCCGCAATCGCGTTCAGTCCTCATTATCACAATCGTAGAAGCGAAGCGGTTGTTTTCGAAAACTTCAACTATGAAAATGAAAAAATCATTCTCAAAACAACCGCTTCGCTTCTATAATTGTGATAATGAGACTTTGCGGACTGAACGCGATTGCGGAACTAGATCATAGAAGTATAGGCGCAATTCGCCATCATGTTGAAACTGGCAGAATCTCGCGATCGTTCCGCGACAGCCCGGCTCAATTCTTCGCGGTTCTGCGATGGAGCATGGCGGAAGCATCGATGAACGAACGCGGTACGCTCTCGGTTTGAGACTGGCAGAATCTCGCGGTCGTTCCGCGGTAACCCCATGCTAGTATCCTCTCGACCCCTACTAGAAACCGAGTGGATTCTATCGGTGAAAGGTCGCGGGGGATTCTTTCAGAGTCCGCTCCAGGGTTTCTGGCAGAGATCGTTAGTATGTAGTATGATGACGTTCGGTACAGAGCTTTGGGGATTCCAACGGCTCATTCTTGTTCAAACACGAAATCATTAACAAGTTTGGTCTGCTCAGTGTCTGGACGAGCTCTGCAGCAATAGTAGATAACAATGTTCTGACGAATCGTTGTAAGGTGCAATTCATACTCGTCAGAGCCAGCGCGCTATGCGCGTCACGCGCTTGCGGAGACTATGACAACGCCAGCGGGGACGCCAGGCGGAGCGGAAAAAAGTGGACCTTAAAGGCAGTGTTCACGATAAAAAAATAAGTTTCAGTTTCCACTAGGAATGGGTAGTGGAGGGGCACAATGTAACGTTGACGTCGAAAGAACGCATGGAAACGAGCCAGGAAAAGCTCCAAAAGAGCCTGAAGTTGCCATTTCGAGCGCAAGGCAAACCTCAAAAGCGCATCACACGCCCACCGACGTAAACAAATGAATGCTCAAGATCGTGAGATTAGCGATGATTTCCACTCATTAGCCCCATTCTTCCCTTCACTCTCGACTTCTCTCTTTACTCAGGTCAGCTCGCATACATCGGCTGCAAAAGACGGAAGTTACAAGCCTTGGACAACTCGTCCACCATGTTTCCTTAACTCAATTTTTGAGGGACCATAACTCCGTTCCCAGAAGGTCTTGTACGATTTCAGAGACATCATTGGAATCAGCATGCGGCCGTTTTCAAGATAGGCGGGAAAACAGGAAAACAATTTTCATCGTGAACACTGCCTTTAACTTTTCCAAACACGCAATTTCAGTGCACGAGTCCATCACCATGGTAGCAAAGGATAACACTGGAATGAAATATTATGAAACGCAATGAAATTGGTAGCGTTTGAATCTCCAAAGCTGTATACCGTTCCTCGTAGTATGATTACTGGAAGAGTCCTGCTAAAAAAATCCCAAAATTGCTACAGAAGCCGGAAAAAGCGCGGACAGAGCAAGCCGGCGGATTCGTCTGGGCTTGCTGGCTGTTTATCGCTTTTGACTACGAATCATGATCAGGTATTTTAAGCCTCTATACTGGCTAGAGCATGGTCAGTGTCCCGTATCATTATCCAGAAGTGATGAGCAGCGAGCACCCCCATTCGAATTCGTCGGCGGTTGCTCGGCTACTATAGTGGGCTCCTTTCGGTAGCATCCCTACAGTGACCATTCTACAGACTTTACCAAGAACTGAAACGTCTTATATGGCGAACACTGCCTTTAGTGAAAATAAGGCACCTGTGGAAATATTCAGATACCTTAAAGGCAGTGGTCGCGATCAAATATGCTTGTCTTCTTTTCCTCTCTAAACCCTTTTCTGGGTTTCGAGTAGTAGGACCTATAAGAAAAAATCGCGAAAAAACCGCTGTTTTGGGCCAAATTTGAAGCCTGAACTTTCTTGTCTTTTGATGGTGGACGAGCCCACTCCACATCATCGGCATCGATGATCTCTAATATAAAGAACATCAGCTGGCTTGAAATTGAATTTCAATCAATGAACATTGACTCATCTAGTCAAAAACATTGACTGAAGTGCTTGCTTTCATTGTTCAACTGTTTTTATTAGGTAAAATTTTCATCTCGGAGCACCAACATGGTTTCCAAAAGGGTAAATCCACAATTTCGGCGATGCTGCAGTCCCTTGATGATTGGACACGTGTGCTGGACAAGGATATTGGTGTAAATGTTATTTACCTCGATTTTTCAAGGTGTTCGACAGAGTTTCCCATCGTAAATTAATAAACAAACTAGAAATAGTGGGTATCCATCCGCGTATAGTGGCTTGGGTTCGTGCTTTTCTCACGGCAAGAACTTTCAGGGTCAGGCTTAATAGTACGTTCTCCTCTCCCTTCGCAGTCCTTAGTGGTGTTCCCCAGGGTGGAGTGCTTTCACCGATTCTCTTTAATATCTATACGTATGAGCTTTCCTCTATAATATCCTTGAACAACGTTGGCTGTCGGGCATTCGCTGATGACTTTAAATTGTTTACACAAGGTGTAGAGTTGATCGCAAAACGCTTGGCTCCGGGCGAGATTGAACCAGCATATTCCCTTTCCGGGGGAGCGCCTTATCGCACTGCACCACCGGAGCCCCAGCGCCGCTCACTCAACTGCTCGGTAAATCTTCACCGAAGCAATCATCCTTTCACCCGCATAACGGGATGAAACAGGAATACCGTCAGAGGCTATCTAACAGTCGTAGACCTGTCAAGATGATGCCCTAGTTAAGTCTTACACGATTTTGGATGTTTGTTGCCGTAACTGCAGTTCAACGTCGCAGTGCACGTTATGGTATGTTTACACAAGGTGTTGAGTTGATCGCAAAACGCTTGGCTCCGGGTGAGATTGAACCAGCATATTCCTTTCCGGGGAGCGCCTTATCGCACTGCACCACCGGAGCCCCAGCGCCGCTCTCACTCAACTGCTCGGTAAATCTTCACCGAAGCAATCATCCTTTCACCCGCAAAACGGGATGAAACAGGAATACCGTCAGAGACTATCTAACAGTCGTAGATCTGTCAAGACGATGCCCTAGTTAAGTCTTACACGATTTTTGGATGTTTGTTGCCGTAACTGCAGTTCAACGTCGCAGTGCACGTTATGGTATGTTTACACAAGGTGTTGAGTTGATCGCAAAACGCTTGGCTCCAGGCGAGATTGAACCAGCATATTCCCTTTCCGGGAGCGCCTTATCGCACTGCACCACCGGAGCCCCAGCGCCGCTCTCACTCAACTGCTCGGTAAATCTTCACCGAAGCAATCATCCTTTCACCCGCAAAACGGGATGAAACAGGAATACCGTCAGAGGCTATCTAACAGTCGTAGACCTGTCAAGATGATGCCCTAGTTAAGTCTTACACGATTTTTGGATGTTTGTTGCCGTAACTGCAGTTCAACGTCGCAGTGCACGTTATGGTATGTTTACACAAGGTGTTGAGTTGATCGCAAAACGCTTGGCTCCAGGCGAGATTGAACCAGCATATTCCTTTCCGGGGAGCGCCTTATCGCACTGCACCACCGCAACCTAAGCGCCGCTCTCACTCAACTGCTCGGTAGATCTTCACTGAAGCAATCATCCTTTCACCCGCAAAACGGGATGAAACAGGAATACCGTCAGAGACTATCTAACAGTCGTAGATCTGTCAAGACGATGCCCTAGTTAAGTCTTACACGATTTTTGGATGTTTGTTGCCGTAACTGCAGTTCAACGTCGCAGTGCACGTTATGGTATGTTTACACAAGGTGTTGAGTTGATCGCAAAACGCTTGGCTCCAGGCGAGATTTAAGCAGCATATTCCCTTTCTGGGAGAGCGCCTTATCGCACTGCACCCACCGGAGCCCGAGAGCGCCGCTCTCCTCACTCAACTGCTCGGTAAATCTTCACCGAAGCAATCATCCTTTCACCCGCAAAACGGGATGAAACAGGAATACCGTCAGAGACTATCTAACAGTCGTAGATCTGTCAAGACGATGCCCTAGTTAAGCCCTAGCTAGTTATTGACGGTATGCAGTTGAGCGACTTTAAATTGTATAATCCTATTTTGACAATGGAAGACTCGGAGTTTTTGCAAAAAGCTCTAAGTGATGTAGCCAGATGGTCGAATGGGTGGAAATTGCCGCTTTTCAGCGAAAAAACTAAGGTGATGAAGCGCGGTAAAAGGCGAGTTAGTACCTTCTATACTATTGACGGTATGCAGTTGAGCGAGGTCAGCGAGATTAAGGACCTTGGTTTTCTTGTCAAGGCTGATCTTAATTTCGATGATCACTGCCTCCAAGTCGCGTCCATGGCGAACAGAATGATGCACAGCGTGTTCAGGGCACTTTCAACTACCAATGCAAATGTCCTGACTGAGGTGTATAAAACGTACATACGTCCACTTATGGAGTATGGCACGGTGGTATTCAATCCATACAAAAAGGGATCTATCGATGCGTTGGAGAATGTTCAGAATACTTTCACACGTAGAGTTTACTTCAGGACATCGTGGTTTCAGACTAATCGCAACGTGTGTCATGTCACCAGGAACGCTAAATTGGGTCTAACCACTTTAGAGCACAGGAGAAGAAGATTTGATATGATAATGATGTATAAGATCATTCATGGGAGTGCTGGTATCAAGGCTAGCCGGCTGTTCAACCTGAGACCATCAACCACTAGGGGAGCGCCGGTGAAATTGGGCCTCGTTGGGGCCAGGCGGAACGTAAGACAGCACTTTTTTGTCAATAGGGCGGGATCTGAATTCAACAAATTACTTCGGTCAGGTTTGGTAGTTGGAAAATTTACTGAATTCAAAAAGGCGCTTGAGAGCTATCTGCTATCCCAAGAGCGATGTCTGTAAGAGCTCATTCCTCATGGTGCCGGTGTATGCCTAATAGTCAGTTCATCCATTTGCTTTATTATTGTCCGACAATCTTTAGGCTCTTTAGTTGCCGTTTAGGTGTTTCTTTCGTTGTTTGTCTTTGACACGGTTCTACTTTGTAATAAATCAAATCAAATCAAATCAACTTTGAATTTATTTCTTCCTCTGAATGTCAATGATTTTTGACATCTCGGCATGAGACTGCGATCTTTTTGAGCGCCGCTGTGCACGTGTGCACGAACTGGCATCTTTGGGTCCTAGAAACTCTACTTCTAACCCGTTTTTCACCGCACTACCTTCCTAGTTTTTCAGCTGTTTTTGATCCTAGCTGATTTTTGTAGTTTTTTCAATGACGTTTTTCATCGTGACTACTGCCTTTAATCTCACAAAAATACTTCATATTCAAGTTGGATGACGTTAAAAGTAGGCTGCATTGCAACAGTAAGTTAGGCATGTAGTGTGGACATTGCGGCATTTTTCTTTCTTTTCTCGAATAGATTCAAGAGCCTAAAACACCACCGTTCCTTCGCGAGCCCGGCTTTCAGTGACGCTTACAACCCCATTAATACAGGAAACAAAAGTCATACTTTCCTTGGCATAAGGTCGAGTACGCAAAATCGTTCATTTTCATGTTTTGACAATTAGTCCATGTTATAGAATAATGTCGCTGAAATACGACGTTTTAATGCGTTTCTCGCCGTTTCTTCGTAATTTTGGTAACACTTGGAGGCCAACGCATTCTTCTATGTGAAAAACTCGGGGATGAAAATCATCGTGAACACTGCCTTCAAAGGAAAAAGATCGTAGCAGCTACATGCGTATCAAGAGTTTCTTACTTTGAGAAAATCTTTGACAATAGAGAAACGAAAAACATTAATTTACATATTTTAGAAGTTGAAGGCGCAAAACCATTTTGGACGTCAGTGTGTAGCACCAAGCACGCCGAGGTAGGCGTCAGGGCGGGAACTTGAGTGCCTTGAATTTTCGAACTAGTTTTTTCTCAGAAACTTCAGAGTTTCGCCAGACCGTTTTGCGATATTCCACTACATCGTGGGCCAACCCGCTCAAAATGATAAAGTACTAGTACGGTTTTTCGCGCGTACACTGCCTTCAAGGTTAAACCCTAGCAGGAATTGAACCGATGGATGGCCCCTTTTGCCAGAATCTTGGATGATTTTTTAAATCCGGAAAAAAAATCCAGTTTGAGGGAAATTGTTCAAAAAACTACCCCAAAGACGCGAAAACGCGTCTCCACACTCTTTCTGTCAAAATCCTACGAGCGGTATTATATGTTCTGCAGGGTGCAAGGCCTCCTATAATATAACCTACGGAAAACTCGGGATTGAAATTAATCGTGAATGCTGCTATTAGCGTGGTTGCTTTGAAGCTCTTAATTGGCATCGAGGACAGAAAGAAAATTTTTGCGAATTTTTGAGGCGGTGCAGATTTTGATTCTCGCGAGTGAACGAGTACATCGCCCGAATTCAGCGTTCACAGTTAAATCTCCTAACAGAATCCTTCGCGCTAGCACCGTGATGCTCCTGCTATCCGCGATGGTATCGTGTTCGTCTTCCCTAGTCCCGTGGTATGCGTCCGTTCCGCGTTAGTTACCAGATTGACTAATCCGTCGACTTTCTTGCTCGTCCCGTGATGGTTCCGCGATCTTTACCAAGTTTACCGCACTAGTACCGTGGTGAACTCGCGATCCGCGATGGTACCGTGATCGTTTCCCCGGTTCCGCGCGCTCTCATGCTGTGCGAATTTGTAAAGCAGCGCGAAATACGGCACGGGCAATACCTTATATATACCAATACCAATACCTTCCTGTTGATCTGATAGGCAAAACCCGTCCGTCTGAAACACCGACAGGGCGTGGATGCGGTACGATCAGGGGTGGAGACTGGCCGAATCCGCGATAGTTCGGGCTCAGTTTATCACTGTTCTGCAATTTAACACCCCAAATACATATAGTTCAGTTCCGCAATCGCGTTCAGTCCTCATTATCACAATCGTAGAAGCGAAGCGGTTGTTTTCGAAAACTTCAACTATGAAAATGAAAAAATCATTCTCAAAACAACCGCTTCGCTTCTATAATTGTGATAATGAGACTTTGCGGACTGAACGCGATTGCGGAACTAGATCATAGAAGTATAGGCGCAATTCGCCATCATGTTGGAACTGGCAGAATCTCGCGATCGTTCCGCGACAGCCCGGGCTCGATTCTTCGCGGTTCCGCGGTGGAGCATGGCGGAAGCATCGATGAACGAACGCGGTACGCTCTCGGTTTGAGACTGGCAGAATCTCGCGGTCGTTCCGCGGTAACCCCATGCTAGTATCCTCTCGACCCCTACTAGAAACCGAGTGGATTCTATCGGTGAAAGGTCGCGGGGGATTCTTTCAGAGTCCGCTCCAGGGTTTCTGACAGAGATCGTTAGTATGTAGTATGATGACGTTCGGTACAGAGCTTTGGGGATTCTAACGGCTCATTCTTGTTCAAACACGAAATCATTAACAAGTTTGGTCTGCTCAGTGTCTGGACGAGCTCTGCAGCAATAGTAGATAACAATGTTCTGACGAATCGTTGTAAGGTGCAATTCATACTCCTCAGAGCCAGCGCGCTACGCGCGTCACGCGCTTGCGGAGACTATGACAACGCCAGCGGGGACGCCAGGCGGAGCGGAAAAAAGTGGACCTTAAAGGCAGTGTTCACGATAAAAATAAGTTTCAGTTTCCACTAGGAATGGGTAGTGGAGGGGCACAATGTAACGTTGACGTCGAAAGAACGCATGGAAACGAGCCAGGAAAAGCTCCAAAGAGCCTGAAGTTGCCATTTCGAGCGCAAGGCAAACCTCAAAAGCGCATCACACGCCCACCGACGTAAACAAATGAATGCTCAACATCGTGAGATTAGCGATGATTTCCACTCATTAGCCCCATTCTTCCCTTCACTCTCGACTTCTCTCTTTACTCCAGGTCAGCTGGCATACATCGGCTGCAAAAGACGCAAGTAACAAGCCTCGGACAACTCGTCCACCATGTTTCCTTAACTCAATTTTTGAGGGACCATAACTCCGATCCCAGAAGGTCTTGTACGATTTCAGAGACATCATTGGAATCAGCATGCGGCCGTTTTCAAGATAGGCGGGAAAACAGGAAAACAATTTTCATCGTGAACACTGCCTTTAACTTTTCCAAACACGCAATTTCAGTGCACGAGTCCATCACCATGGTAGCAAAGGATAACACTGGAATGAAATATTATGAAACGCAATGAAATTGGTAGCGTTTGAATCCCCAAAGCTGTATACCGTTCCTCGTAGTATGATTACTGGAAGAGTCCTGCTAAAAAAATCCCAAAATTGCTACAGAAGCCGGAAAAAGCGCGGACAGAGCAAGCCGGCGGATTCGTCTGGGCTTGCTGGCTGTTTATCGCTTTTGACTACGAATCATGATTAGGTATTTTAAGCCTCTATACTGGCTAGAGCATGGTCAGTGTCCCGTATCATTATCCAGAAGTGATGAGCAGCGAGCACCCCCATTCGAATTCGTCGGCGGTTGCTCGGCTACTATAGTGGGCTCCTTTCGGTAGCATCCCTACAGTGACCATTCTACAGACTTTTACCAAGAACTGAAACGTCTTATATGGCGAACACTGCCTTTAGTGAAAATAAGGCACCTGTGGAAATATTCAGATACCTTAAAGGCAGTGGTCGCGATCAAATATGCTTGTCTTCTTTTTCTCTCTAAACCCTTTTCTGAGTTTCGAGTACTAGGACCTATAAGAAAAAATCGCGAAAAAACCGCTGTTTTGGGCCAAATTTGAAGCCTGAACTTTCTTGTCTTTTGATGGTGGACGAGCCCACTCCACATCATCGGCATCGATGATCTCCAATATAAAGAACATCAGCTGGCTTGAAATTAAATTTCAATCAATGAACATTGACTCATCTAGTCAAAAATGTTGACTGAAGTGCTTGCTTTTATTGTTCAACTGTTTTTATTCGGTAAATTTTTCATCTCGGAGCACCAACATGGTTTCCAAAAGGGTAAATCCACAATTTCGGCGATGCTGCAGTCCCTTGATGATTGGACACGTGTGCTGGACAAGGATATTGGTGTAAATGTTATTTACCTCGATTTTTCAAGGTGTTCGACAGAGTTTCCCATCGTAAATTAATAAACAAACTAGAAATAGTGGGTATCCATCCGCGTATAGTGGCTTGGGTTCGTGCTTTTCTCACGGGCAGAACTTTCAGGGTCAGGCTTAATAGTACGTTCTCCTCTCCCTTCGCAGTCCTTAGTGGTGTTCCCCAGGGTGGAGTGCTTTCACCGATTCTCTTTAATATCTATACGTATGAGCTTTCCTCTATAATATCCTTGAACAAGGTTGGCTGTCGGGCATTCGCTGATGACTTTAAATTGTTTACACAAGGTGTAGAGTTGATCGCAAAACGCTTGGCTCCGGGCGAGATTGAACCAGCATATTCCCTTTCCGGGGGAGCGCCTTATCGCACTGCACCACCGGAGCCCCAGCGCCGCTCTCACTCAACTGCTCGGTAAATCTTCACCGAAGCAATCATCCTTTCACCCGCATAACGGGATGAAACAGGAATACCGTCAGAGGCTATCTAACAGTCGTAGACCTGTCAAGATGATGCCCTAGTTAAGTCTTACACGATTTTTGGATGTTTGTTGCCGTAACTGCAGTTCAACGTCGCAGTGCACGTTATGGTATGTTTACACAAGGTGTTGAGTTGATCGCAAAACGCTTGGCTCCGGGTGAGATTGAACCAGCATATTCCCTTTCCGGGGGAGCGCCTTATCGCACTGCACCACCGGAGCCCCAGCGCCGCTCTCACTCAACTGCTCGGTAAATCTTCACCGAAGCAATCATCCTTTCACCCGCAATACGGGATGAAACAGGAATACCGTCAGAGACTATCTAACAGTCGTAGATCTGTCAAGACGATGCCCTAGTTAAGTCTTACACGATTTTTGGATGTTTGTTGCCGTAACTGCAGTTCAACGTCGCAGTGCACGTTATGGTATGTTTACACAAGGTGTTGAGTTGATCGCAAAACGCTTGGCTCCAGGCGAGATTGAACCAGCATATTCCCTTTCCGGGGGAGCGCCTTATCGCACTGCACCACCGGAGCCCCAGCGCCGCTCTCACTCAACTGCTCGGTAAATCTTCACCGAAGCAATCATCCTTTCACCCGCAAAACGGGATGAAACAGGAATACCGTCAGAGACTATCTAACAGTCGTAGACCTGTCAAGATGATGCCCTAGTTAAGTCTTACACGATTTTTGGATGTTTGTTGCCGTAACTGCAGTTCAACGTCGCAGTGCACGTTATGGTATGTTTACACAAGGTGTTGAGTTGATCGCAAAACGCTTGGCTCCAGGCGAGATTGAACCAGCATATTCCTTTCCGGGGAGCGCCTTATCGCACTGCACCACCGGAGCCCCAGCGCCGCTCTCACTCAACTGCTCGGTAAATCTTCACCGAAGCAATCATCCTTTCACCCGCAATACGGGATGAAACAGGAATACCGTCAGAGACTATCTAACAGTCGTAGATCTGTCAAGACGATGCCCTAGTTAAGTCTTACACGATTTTTGGATGTTTGTTGCCGTAACTGCAGTTCAACGTCGCAGTGCACGTTATGGTATGTTTACACAAGGTGTTGAGTTGATCGCAAAACGCTTGGCTCCAGGCGAGATTGAACCAGCATATTCCCTTTCCGGGGGAGCGCCTTATCGCACTGCACCACCGGAGCCCGAGCGCCGCTCTCACTCAACTGCTCGGTAAATCTTCACCGAAGCAATCATCCTTTCACCCGCATAACGGGATGAAACAGGAATACCGTCAGAGACTATCTAACAGTCGTAGACCTGTCAAGATGATGCCCTAGTTAAGTCTTACACGATTTTTGGATGTTTGTTGCCGTAACTGCAGTTCAACGTCGCAGTGCACGTTATGGTATGTTTACACAAGGTGTTGAGTTGATCGCAAAACGCTTAGCTCCAGGCGAGATTGAACCAGCATATTCCCTTTCCGGGGAAGCGCCTTATCGCACTGCACCACCGGAGCCCCAGCGCCGCTCTCACTCAACTGCTCGGTAAATCTTCACCGCAGCAAACATGCATTCACGCGTAAAACGGGATGAAACAGGAATACCGTCAGAGACTATCTAACAGTCGTAGATCTGTCAAGACGATGCCCTAGTTAAGCCCTAGCTAGTTATTGACGGTATGCAGTTGAGCGACTTTAAATTGTATAATCCTATTTTGACAATGGAAGACTCGGAGTTTTTGCAAAAAGCTCTAAGTGATGTAGCCAGATGGTCGAATGGGTGGAAATTGCCGCTTTTCAGCGAAAAAACTAAGGTGATGAAGCGCGGTAAAAGGCGAGTTAGTACCTTCTATACTATTGACGGTATGCAGTTGAGCGAGGTCAGCGAGATTAAGGACCTTGGTTTTCTTGTCAAGGCTGATCTTAATTTCGATGATCACTGCCTCCAAGTCGCGTCCATGGCGAACAGAATGATGCACAGCGTGTTCAGGGCACTTTCAACTACCAATGCAAATGTCCTGACTGAGGTGTATAAAACGTACATACGTCCACTTATGGAGTATGGCACGGTGGTATTCAATCCATACAAAAAGGGATCTATCGATGCGTTGGAGAATGTTCAGAATACTTTCACACGTAGAGTTTGCTTCAGGACATCGTGGTTTCAGACTAATCGCAACGTGTGTCATGTCACCAGGAACGCTAAATTGGGTCTAACCACTTTAGAGCACAGGAGAAGAAGATTTGATATGATAATGATGTATAAGATCATTCATGGGAGTGCTGGTATCAAGGCTAGCCGGCTGTTCAACCTGAGACCATCAACCACTAGGGGAGCGCCGGTGAAATTGGGCCTCGTTGGGGCCAGGCGGAACGTAAGACAGCACTTTTTTGTCAATAGGGCGGGATCTGAATTCAACAAATTACTTCGGTCAGGTTTGGTAGTTGGAAAATTTACTGAATTCAAAAAGGCGCTTGAGAGCTATCTGCTATCCCAAGAGCGATGTCTGTAAGAGCTCATTCCTCATGGTGCCGGTGTATGCCTAATAGTCAGTTCATCCATTTGCTTTATTATTGTCCGACAATCTTTAGGCTCTTTAGTTGCCGTTTAGGTGTTTCTTTTCGTTGTTTGTCTTTGACACGGTTCTACTTTGTAATAAATCAAATCAAATCAAATCAACTTTGAATTTATTTCTTCCTCTGAATGTCAATGATTTTTGACATCTCGGCATGAGACTGCGATCTTTTTGAGCGCCGCTGTGCACGTGTGCACGAACTGGCATCTTTGGGTCCTAGAAACTCTACTTCTAACCCGTTTTTCACCGCACTACCTTCCTAGTTTTTCAGCTGTTTTTGATCCTAGCTGATTTTTGTAGTTTTTTCAATGACGTTTTTCATCGTGACTACTGCCTTTAATCTCACAAAAATACTTCATATTCAAGTTGGATGACGTTAAAAGTAGGCTGCATTGCAACAGTAAGTTAGGCATGTAGTGTGGACATTGCGGCATTTTTCTTTCTTTTCTCGAATAGATTCAAGAGCCTAAAACACCACCGTTCCTTCGCGAGCCCGGCTTTCAGTGACGCTTTACAACCCCATTAATACAGGAAACAAAAGTCATACTTTCCTTGGCATAAGGTCGAGTACGCAAAATCGTTCATTTTCATGTTTTCCCCCCAGTCTGCGTCTCCATGAGTCAGCGCCACCTGCGGCGTGTCTCTAAACCTCGCAGTCTCCGTCTCTATGTTTAGATTTTCGAAAGAATAGATTCAGCAGACGAAGAATTCTGCGCCGACGTTTTTCTTTTTCTCTGACACGAGTTAGTCATATTGTACGTAGGTAGATATTATGCTCACCAAGGGAAACTTCTACAAAATCCCTGTGAACATCAGTATTGCTACCTCTCCCAGTGTGCTGAAAGTACCATTCGACAGTTCCAGGTACTTGAAAGCTGTTATACTTGCATCGAGTAGAGTCACTGAGTCTTCACTCGAGAAAAACCGCCAACATCCAGCCACTCGATTAGTTGACTGCTCAAAATTCTAGAATTTCGAGTTGTTCAAAAGCTAGACTAGTCAAATAATTCTCGAAATGCCAGAGTATACGTACAAGCTGTTGATGTTGTTATAAGTGTCGTCCAGGCTGCACTTTTTTAAGTAAGTAAAAAAAAGTTATTATAAGTGTACTTACTGAAATTTACTGTTTTCCTACATGAGCGTTTGCGGAGCGGGAGTAGAGACAGCGACAGAGTGGGGGGGGGGAAGAGACGCAACATACGCACACACACGCACGCGTTGGGCCCAGCAAATTTGGCTCCGAAATAGATGATTCACAAAATGCATTTTACTACCACTGTTTTAAAGTCGTAGGCTTGGAACGATACCATTGAAGAATGCTAGGCGAAGCGTACGACATTCGTTCATCTCAGAGATAAATGTTATATACGATGGCGGGCGACTTTAGGAAGACGAGAGATCTCTGGCTGTCTAAACTCTGATCGTCTGGAATTCGTTCCGAAGAATGAATGCACGCGAGACGGGATGTAGACGACGTCAACTTCCCCCAACAGCCGTGAGTTCAGTCAGAATCGATGTCACGTCGCCCCATCGTCCGTCCAGGCTGCACTTTTTGCATGGGGAACACGTGTGACGAGCGCGTGTTGTGGGGGGGGGGGCGGGGCGGTGCGGGGGGAACGGACGGAACGACGACGGACGTTAACCATGAAAATTTCTATCGCGAGCCAACTCTGTTATCAATGAGGAGAAGAGGGGGAACTGCCTGGGTGTTTAGAACAGAATGGAACTCTCTGAAGGCTCAAAACCTGAACGCAGGCCAGCACAACCCAATCGAATCCTGCCATGAAGAGGATCGGTGTTTTCTGCACAGATCGTAATTTTCTTAGGCTGGCTCCGAATGCATCTGAACATTTCAATCTGGATTACCCTGCGCAAGTCTTTTTGAACTTTGTGTGCGTTCTGAAGTTCACTATCAACAAATTCGTGTTGTGAAACTTCGAGATGTATGAAGTTTGGAGTTTCCAGAATTGCTTCTCATTCGAATGTTCAGGGATTCTGATATTAACGGGTAAAATTATGTTGAATATCTGCGCATTTCGCTCATCTGTCTGAAAGTAAAAGAAACAGGGGTCAGTTACTTATTTTTCTCTCTTGAGATGTTTTGTCTCATTTTGAAGCTTACTTCGTAAACATTAAATTATAATAAAAATCACTTCATAGATTGGGTTCAGGAATGTGCGGTAAAAAGTTTTCTGTAAATTCTTTTACCAAAACTCTTTACCGATAATTCTTTTTCGGTTAATACAATGAAAACGATGAGTTTTTGATATATACGGTGAAAACGATGAGTTTTCGGTATATACACTATAAAAGCTATAACTGTACAGGCTATGAAACGGCGAAATTCACATGGTTCCTACGCGTGCTGGTGCGTAGCGGAGGTTAGAGACAGTGAGAGAGCGGAGGGCAGAAGGAGGCTGCAGCGTCGCGCGCCGCCGCTCTCGCCTCGAATGATGAGAATTACGATGTTTTCTAAAGGGTACGGTGAAAACAATGAGTTCGGTAAAAGTTTCGGGACCTTGATTCTGAGACATATTGTCCATATCGAGGTGGGATTCACACCCGTACATAGTTTTGTTGCAGAACACCGCTGTTGCGAAAGTTTTGTTGCAGACCACCGCTGTTGCGAACAAATCGTGTGCGGAGCGAGGATAGAGAAGACTAGAAAACTAGAGTATATGGGAGAAAGAGACACAGTATACGGGCGCGCACGCACGCGATGGACCAAGGTAAAATTGGCTCCGAAATCAAATTTACGCGCAGAAATAACACGGAATATGGAAAGAAACAGAAAAAAAACATTTACAGAGGGGATGTATCATCTAATGGCTAACAGGGAACCGAGCCTACCATGACTACAGTATGTTCAGCCAAAATACGAAACCGCACCTTCGCCTTTCTCTGTTGCCGTGGACTGTAGTGATGTGAAATCCGGAGAATTTGAGAAAACACAAGTGCTGGATTCCCCTGTATCGGATCGTCAAGATATCAACTGCAGTAAAGTGTGCCCGAATGAGAATGGCGGCTCACGCGGCCGGCGTGGTTGGCAGGCGGCCGTCGCATGTGCCGCCCTCGGATGAGTGTTGGATTTCAACGACGGCCGTCCCCTCTCCCCCCGTCTGCTGAGCTGATTGATCGGCGCAGTGCTTGCTGCCAGCCGGTGTCGGCCCTGTTCGTATTCGATGGCGGTCGGGAATTTTCGCGTGCTCGTCCAAGAGCGGCGAACGCGACGGCCGCCTGCCAAGCACGCCGGCCGCATGGGCCGCCATTCTCATTCGGACGCACCTTAACAGTGTTGCTGAAATAGAATGACAGAGGGGTCGGGATACAACGAGGTATTTATTTTAGCAACGCTGCTAGCAAAGCGCCCTGAGGGCAACCGTCTTTGGCTGATGACGCATCATTACGTCATCCGTGGAAGAAGATTGCGCTCAGAGCGCTTTGCAAATCGATTTCACAGACGTCTTTGGCGCAATTGAACCTTTTGTCGCCCTACAATTTCGAAATTCGTCAATCGAGACGCAACGCGACTCTGGTTGACTTCGAGGTGGGTTCAGGGCCTGCCATTGTGTCAGGTATACTCTCCGCAACTTTCAGTAGCACTTTGCTCAACGTCCACGTACAAAATGACTGCCATCCTTGTGGGACAAAGTCGGTTGCAAGACGAAGACAAACAAGTTGGCCGCGCAGATGCACAGAAGTTTGTTCCCTGACAGAGCTCACTGCATCGAGCTCTATGTAGACGTGGTGATCTTGAGACGCAGGGTTCGGATACTGCGGACGCGGTGAAGCAGTTCAGCCTATTTACTCAATCTGCTCCTGAACAGTCTTGGCATTACGCCTGCGAGTGTTGTGGTGGGGTAACTTGTACATATTTACTGCTTGCTGACGACACGCGCTCTCAACCCGATGAAGTGCGATCAGGGTCAGGCACAGCGGTGGTCCGTGTCGTCTTGAGCAAAGACCCCCCCCCTGAGGGACATTTTTCGGCTAAAAAACGACCCTCTAGGAAGGGTGAAAATTTTGGTAGACTTTACTGACTCGTTTCATTTTGGAGGTTTTTTCAATTTTTGGGGCCTCACCATTCCAAAGTGGATGAATAGCGTTCCATGCGCTGCCGTTATTCAAAAAATTCAGCCAGATGAAAAGCTGAAAAGCATATCAGAAACCGGAAAAACCTTCGCCTTCCGTTTTTGGCCACGGTGGTCCGTTGGGGCTTTTGGACCACCGTGGGACCACCGCACCTTTGACCGGCCATAACTATCAAAAGGGAGTGCACGAGAGAAACAGCTCGATTTACTTGAGTGTAACATGTCTAAATACCGATTTACTCTCGTCCACTTTCGAGAATGCTGCTCTACTCCGGCTGGCTTTTGAAAATGGAGGATTTTATCGGTGCACAAACATGTAATATCCAGGTAAAACGAGCTGTTTCTCTCTTGCACTCCCTTTCGATAGTGCTATCACTCTCAATTATCACATGTTTTCTCCAGTTTAACTTTTCATTCTGCTACTCGAAGGGGTGTGAAAATACGGGCTTGCGAGACGTGATTGCTCAAATATTGTCATTCTGGATGGTTTTCAGCGCTTCAAACTCCGTTTACAACACGTTGGGAACCGTGCGAGTCCATTTATGCTGATATCTCGACCATGTTTGCGAGCGTGCATGCTACCTTTAAGATACGAAAGTGTGAGCACAGAGTTTCTCTATCAGTACTATACCTCTTTTGAAGGCCCATTTTCTGAATACCTGCTGTGGTATGACGCTAAGACATTTAAGGGCCTTAGTGGACCGACATCGCAAGGCCATTAAACGCTCTCAGTTTTGGAGTCCCGAAACATAAAGCCAGAAAAACAGAGATGAGGAGTCACACTTCATCAGAGACCAAGGCAACGCTTATCGTTACACCAAATACATTACTTTGACATCGATGCTCTTAGCCATCGAGCCTTGGGTAAAATGTGTAACGAGGAGACATCTGTTGCTCTGGTTAGCACCCACATCACTGAGTTCTACTCCAGCAAAGCCAATCAGATTCGAAGGTACATATTCCCAGGAGACGAAGCTAACGCAGGAAGCAGAAGGAATTTCCCTATCCTTTGGGTCGTCACATACTGCTGGAGATGATACAATGTGAAATAGCGAGTTTCCAAAGCTTCAAATTGTGTAAACCTACAAACGCCAGGTTCAATACCAGAGGTTGGCCCAAATATATAGACGACGCAAACAAGATGCAGATCACAGTTTGCCTAGATTCGATTACGAACTCAATCGCCTCACTTCAAAAGCACTGCGCTATACAGGATGCGATGCCATCGTACGAAACCTACGCTGCCATTGCCAGATCTGCACAAAGTTTGCAGTCGTGGCCCAACGAGTTCCAAAGCGATACAACAGTCTTCACTTCTATCGGATTTAGCTAGAAAACCCCGAAGCAATGTCTACTCCGACTGTTGTAGTCGAGATAATGTTGAGCTAGTATACGGTTGATGATTTACTCTATTTCTTACTTGGAAACTGCTCTTGTTCCATCGATAACGTTGACCATTCCATGGTAAATAGTCATGGCCCCAAATAATTTTACCTCAAGATTCAATTTTTCAGCGATGCAGACATAATTTTAGGTGGGTCAAAAAAATAACGACCCCACCCAGAAATTTAAAGTTTTCCCAAAAAAAATAACGACCCCCCTCTCGGTCCCACGGTGGTCCCCGGACCACCGTGAGCTTGACCCTGAGTGCGATTGAAAGCATGCGAGTTGAGTTGAAAATTGACGGTGTGGTTGGGTCAATAGCAGCTAGAGTATTTCAACGAATATTCGGCCTAATAAACGAATAATCGAATATTCGAATTATTCGATTATTCGGAAAAGTCAACTTTTTGAATAATTCGTTTATTCGAATATTCGGAAAAGTCAATTTTTCGAATAATTGATTCATTCAAATATTTGGAAGAGTCAATTTTTCGAATAATTCGTTTAATCGAATATTCGAACGGCCCAATATTCGACCGAATAAACGAACAATTTCAGAAAAATAAGAAGCAGAGTCTCCGGCACATGTCCATTTTTGCCGTTCAGAGGTGAAATGTGTCCAATCAAATTGGTAGAAACTTCGAATATAATCAGAATACTCCAATATTCAACATGAGATAGTCAGAAACCTAATGGTGGAGTAGCTCGCTCAGCACCGAATTTGTGGGCAGACGTAATAGATATACCCTGTCCCAAACGAGATGGCAAGCCTAGAGTCCAAAGAAGAGGCGCGCCGCCCTCTGCGTCTCTGACATCGTCAGCGACCTGCAGCACCTGGATCGATGTTAAAATTGTCTGAGACACTACAGAGACTGCAACCAAACAACGAAGGGAAATAATCGCCCTAGACAAGTGAAAACAGCTCGGTTGTATCGAGTTTACGGTGAAATCGACGGGTTAGACGACTCTGTGCGCTCCGACCTGTTATCCATATCCTGAAAAACTTTCCCTGCCACGTGAAGAACAAAATATTTTATTTTATTTTATTTATTGTTACGCTACATAACGTAGACGGGGTAAACATTAAAGCATATACCCATACAAGCACCAGAATAAGCAAAGTGATGGAGTTACCATGTGAGCAGAATGTTCGAGACTTTTCGTTTGAATGATAGGAAAGAGCAGGTCGCGGGAAGAATGTCTAGATTCAAAGAAGCAAAAGCAGAACCAGCTCTACAGGTGAAGCTGTTTAATCTGTGATTAGTTTTTGGAACTTCATAAGAGATTTTTTCCGCGTTTCCCCGTGTTCTGGAAGCAATGAATTTATAGAACGTGAATTTGTCTGTTTTCATCATCCCACTCAAAATCTTAAAGACCACGCATACATCGTTTTGCTCACGCCGGGATTCGAGTGAGTGTAGGGACAATTCTGTATTGAGAGTGAATATCACGAGCATTTCGAGAGAAAAGAACGCAAAATAGCAATGGAGAATGTTAGAAAATGAAGTGAGAAAGTTAAAAAACGTTCTAAAATACGAAAATGCCAGAGACGCAGAGGGCGGCGCGCTGCTTCTTTGGGCTCTACGCTTGCCATCTCGTTTGGGACAGGGTATACTGTTTTCCACCTGATGGAGTAGGTCCCAAGCAGATTCGAGCGATGTTCCAGAAACGGCTACCGTGCGCTGCTAGAGTATTAAAGGCAGCGTTCACGATGATCATCCTCGTTAACTTTCCACAGTGAAATGATAGGCGAGAAGGATCCTAGGCTCCCAGTGTTGAAAGAACGGTAGAAAACGAGCCAGGAGCGGCAAAATAACGGCTGCAAACAACCGTTTTGGTGCCCCAGACACGCCTGCTGCCCCAGACACGCCCCTTGAAAGGAACAAATGAAGACTCAGATTATAGGAATGATAAAGTGAAAGAAGTGCTGATAAGTGAGCTGTTTGTTTCATTGCACTGATAGGTGTCATCCTTCTAGCGGTCAATTCCTCCACGCTCAAAAATCAACGTAAACAAGGGAGGGCCTATTTTGGCTCGAAAACGCGTCTTTCGTGTCCTTTTTAAGCATGCCTTGCTGTATAGGGCACCAGACCTTCCGTTAGCCGTGGAGATATCGGAAGTGATATTTATCGTGAACACTGCCTTTAACCATGTACAGGCCATAAAACGGCCAAAGTCTCATCGTCGACTGCGTACCACGCGCGTCGGAAGCAGACGAGTTTTGGCCGCCGCGCGGCGGCCGAAACGTCGCGCGGCGGCCAAAACTCGTCGCGCGGCGGTCAAAACTCGTCTGCTTTTGACGCGCGTGCGGTCGCGCAGCGCGTGGTACGCAGTCGACGGTGAGACTTTGGCCGTTTTATGGCCTGTAATACTAAATTTCCATGAATTTAGTTCAATCGGTGCAGCTTTGAGCCAGTTCTTATGCAACATTCACCTTATATTTTTGCGGTCACGAGGTGAAATGTCTCCAACAAAACTGGGTGCAATCTTAGCCGTGGGGGATCACTATGGCTGGACGCACTTGGCCCCGCCCATTTACAGTGCCGCACTAAATTTGAGCACCTACCCGGTATTCCATTTCCTGCCAAAATAAGGAGTGATTGCGGCACGTAAAAATTGGCGTGGCCAGGTGCGATGTAACAGTGCCCCCCCGCTAAGATAGCACCCCAAACTGATAGGGAATTCAGATATTGTTGGTAGACATTGTTTAGAAAATCTAGAGACTTTGATCGTATCGTTTAACAACTACTCATAGACAGTACAAAAAAAGTCAAGAAAGTTGGTAGTGCCGCGAGCGGGGGTTCGACTATGCGTACTCGGTCCGTACTTCTTATTCGAATACTTGCGATTTTGGCCGAATATTCGAATTATTCGTATTCGAATCATTCGAATAATTCGATTACTCGGAAAATTCAAATTTTCGAATAATTCGTCTATTCGATTATTCGAAAAGTCAAATTTTCGAATAATACGTTTATTCGAATATTCGGAGAAGTCAATTTTTCGAATAATTCGTTTATTCGAGTATTCGAGAATTTTTATTCGTTTGATATACTCTAATAGCAGCCCTCACAAATGTCAATGAAAAACGACAACGTAAACAAGCAAAAGGGCAACAATTTAGAGGCTGATTAGAGTCCTGCCGCTGAAGGGCGCGGCAGCATGCAATGCAGGGGAATCGATCGCGCGGCTCCATTGCATGCTGCCGCGTCTTTCAGTGGCGGGACTCTAATCGGCCCCCGGGACCAGATAATTTCGAAATCGCTTCACAGAGTTCCATACTGAAGGCGCCTCTTTTCTTCCCGAACACACTAATACGGATATTAAATTCCACGTTTGGCTGTTTGAAACCTGGACGTTATTTGAACCATCTTTCAACTTTTTTTTCATTGATAGTGAGGACTCCAATCAGTCCCTTTCGCGTTTCTTCTGCAAAGTATAGAAGTGAAGATAGGAGGTACAGAAGTGCATGGAGTATTTACATAGGACGACGATCGATTGTGACTTTTACTTACTACTGCTTTATATATGACAGTAAAAAAGTTTCAGACCCAATAATCTGCTTGCTGCTCACTTCACTGATTGTGAGGAGATTTGCTGCTTGTGCTTACTTGGTGTTAGTTCAGTTTTTGCAGGAGTTTGATGAACATGTAATCGGAGAGATCTTTTATGTTGTGATAATGGACGAAAGAACGCGATAATGTACGAAAGAATGTCTCATTCATTCATTGTGTAGAAAGCACTGCGTGAAGGTGAGTCGAATGACTCTTGTTGGATTGACTCATTGTCATGAGTTGCCGAGGTTTTGTTGTCCTCCTGAGGCTACTTCGCATCGATGTCGTTTGTTGTTGTTTTTGTGGGTGAATGGTGCATATCGTTGCTAGACGGACCGAGAATCGCTGTGCAAAGATCGTCAAGGCATCGAAAATGCCAGCAGCGAACGCGGAAAACTACTTCCTGCTTACAGCCTGATTCCGTACTCGTACTCCACCCGCCGGAATAATTTTATACAGCCCACTCCACCCCATTCGGCTCTCGTAAACAAAATTGATGATACCCAATTGATAAAGGGTAGGGTATAAAAGAAGAGGTGAGCGGTGTGTCTTCATTCACGCAACGTTCTTCTCCAGGGGTCAGCAGCTGAGGCTCTGCGCGGGCTAGAAAGTAGGAAAACAGCACCACCGGTGCTCAAGATATAACGAAAATGGAATCGAGACTTAGAATACTTTATACTTTAGAGCCAACTCGAAAGAGCCGATTGGGGGGGGGGTAGGCTGGTTAAGAGCACCCGCGTTTGAACACCTTCACGGAAGGTGAACCACCGCTCATCAAACGAAATTGGTGTAACTGTGATCAACTGAAGCTGCTACACGTCGAGATATTATATTATTATATCACCACATCACTTTATCCGTAACGCTCGGTGAGGCAACTGTAACCATGAAATCACTGACAATTCTCAATGAATGAGACGTGAAGATGGTGAGAGACTTCAAAAGCACGTTTGGATAGGAGACAGAAAGTTGTTCCCCCCCCCCCGGGGGGCGAAAGACGGGTGGTTCCAAATGGACACCCTTGCAGAAACGTACACATTTGTAGTAGTGAAGCATATCTTGACGAGTTCGAACCTGTTGTTAACAAGTTTAAACGGGTTAGAACTTGTTGCTTTCTCTTCACATTTTTGTACTAAAAAATCGGAGTTGGCGGTTGTACGTTTCTGCAAGGGTGTCCAGAAGGCAACAGCCGCGAATGACACTTGGCCCGCGCAGAAGATCAAAGGCGAATGCTTGGCGAAATCTGTTGTCGGGGTAAAATGGGTGGTTGTACTTATCACGCTTTTTGACAATCTCAGACATGGGGGCGGTTATTCGACGGGGAACGTCAGTTGGCCCTCTGGGGCGGTACTCTTTCGGAATAGACGACCCACTAGAGGAATTTCATGAGAAATGGTCATCCCACTAGAGCCGTCGAATGATTTAGTCTTTTTCAAACATACTGAACTGTTTGATGTGACCAACCAATCGGTCGGCCAAGCGCAAACAATCGCAAACAATTGCTAATTTCAATGTACCCTATAGTGCGTCGTCTATTCCGAAAGAGCACCTCTGGGGCATCTGCGGGGCAACCGATCTTCCACCGCCATTCAACCGATCTCACACCGCGGTACAACAGAAGAACTTATTGGCCAACCGCTTCGGACACTCAAATCCTTCGGACCCTGTGAATGTTCGACCCGGTTGGTCAATAAGTAGTATAAGCGTAGCATATCCAGAAGAACTCTGCCATTGCCGGTCCCAAGACCGGATGAGAAAGGAGGAGGGTTGGCCCCCCGTACTACCGACGGGCTGGAAAACTTAGGTGGTAACCATGGAGAGTCTCTTAGGAAATAACGATGAAACTACCGCATCCGGGGCAGCCGATGCGCCAGCACTAGGGAACCAGGGTGTTGGTGAGAAGAATGCTACTGGCCAAAATGCAAGACGACTGGTGACGCCGAAAAAGGAGTTGCGGATCGGAGCGTGGAACGTGCGAACGGGATATTGAGTTGGAAAAAAGAAGTAATTGCTAGAGAGCTGTCGAGGTCCAAAGCATCGATTGCTGCGCTCTCCGAGCTAAGGATGAGCGGGTGTGGAACGGTGACCATTCAGGTTCCAGGAAGTGACGAAGAGATGGTGTTGTATTACTCCGGTGATGAGCGGCATCATCAAGGTGTTGGATTCATGCTAAGCAGGGATGCAGCTGGAAGAGTGATAACACTGATACTTGAGCGCGAATTAGAGATTCGCGCACGCAGAACCCTTGAGGCATTTTGGATAAACTCCAAAAATCCAAAGATCAATAGAAAGTACGAATGTGTGGCGATTACTCAAGAACTAGCCCCTTTTGTTGACGTTTGTGGGTTTTGATCTGATAATGAGCTTGATCAGCCTTCTTAAAGGCACAGTACACCCTCAGAAATGAATTTTGAGATTTTCATGTAATTGTGTAGAAGACCCCTCCTGTATAACACGTGCCAGATGCGAGGTCTCAATTCCTCCAAATAAGCGAGATAAAAGCGACCACCACAGGCCCGACCCCCTTCGCTCACCACCACAGGCCCGACCCCCTTCCTGATTTTCAAACTCGATAGCGGCTATATGGATGGGTGAATTCCCACAAGTCTCTGTTCTTCAGTCCATTGCCGGGCTATCTCCTTATCCTGGCTTGCTTTCGCGTAACGATTACGATTGAAGAGAAATACAGGCATGAGACAACTCGTCCACCAATTTTTCACCCTCATATTAAAGGCATTTTCAAGGAGCCATAACTCTGTTCATATGGGGTCTTGGACGATTTCAGAGATACCGCTGTGATCAGCGTGTGACTCTCTCCAAGAGAAGCATCAAATCTGAGAATTAAATTTTTGGGTGTCCTGTGCCTTTAAGGCTAACGAGGTGGGTGGTCCGATATGGTCCCACTCATTCACCCGCCATCTAAGACCATCTGAGGGTGTCTGGCAGGCTTCAGTCTGCATACTAAAGGTTAGCTTTTCATATTGCCATACGATGTCGCTTTTGTCAGTTTTCTATTGAAATAGTCCTATCGTTCTGAAATAGTGCTTGGACGGCTAGTTTCCTTATGTATCTTTGGCTTCCAGGCTCTGACGAAGGCGTGATTGCCGAAACGTAAGCCGAATGAAGCTGTATAATCTCGGTCTACTGCTCAAGAATACCGATGCGATATACTAATATGCCGAGATTCATGGAAAGTCGAACGTAGAGAGTGATAACGTTTGAGCCGATTTCTGTCAGGATTGTGTCTGTCTATGCGTCCACGATGCCGAGTTCTGACGTCGACAAAGACGCATTCTACGCACAACTCCAAGACGTTCTGAATGCGATCCCGAAAACCGATGTTACCATTGTAGCGGGCGATTTCAACGCAAGAGTCGGAACTGTCAGAACCGGATGGAAAGGAGTGCAGGGAAGGTTCAGCGTCGGTGAAATGAACGATAACGGTTTACGTCTGCTTTCGTTTGCAGCGTTCAACGGGCTTACGATTGGAAACAGTCTATTTCAACATCCCCGGAAACATCAGTTAACATGGAGGAGTTCGACCGGACATGATATAGCCACCTTGGATTACGTGCTGGTGAACTCTCGTTTCGGGTCTTCACTCAAAGATGTGCGAGCCATGAGAGGACCTGACTGTGGATCGGACCACTATCTCCTGCGCGCTGTAATGAAGCTTCGTTTACGGCGACCTAGGCGTGAGGTGCCTCCTATAAAGAAACTGGACTGGTCCCACTTCCTGACACCTGGAACAAGAGAAGCGTTTCAAATCGCGCTGTCAAATCGCTTCGCAGTGCTTGAGGATGCATTGTCCGTAGACGAACATGAGGAGCAAACAGTTGATGTCGTTCTGCAATGCGCAGAACCCCTCTGCCCTGTTACTCGACGGCGAACACAGCCATATATATCGGACGAGTCTCTCCGTCTCGTGGATGAGCGGAAACCAGTGAAGCTAACCGACTTCGGACGTTATCGGCAACTACAGGCCATAAAACGGCCAATGTCTCACCGTCGACTGCGTACCACGCGCTGCGCGACCGCACGTGCGTCGGAAGCAGACGAGTTTTGGCCGCCGCGCGACGAGTTTCGGCCGCCGCGCGGCGGCCGAAACGTCGCGCGGCGGCCTAAAATCGTCGCGCGGCGGCCAAAACCCGTCTGCTTCCGACGCGTGTGCGGTCGCGCAGCGCGTGGTACGCAGTCGACGGTGAGACATTGGCCGTTTTGTGGCCTGTATGTCAAGAGCTTCGTCGTAAGTTGAAAGAGGAGAGAGAGTCGTACTGGAACAAGATGGCCGACGAACTGGAGGAGGCGGCTGGAAGAAACAACTATCGCACATTGTACGGCACACTGAACCGTCTCAGAAAGAAGACCAATCCGGCTAGCGATTGCATCAGGAATACGGACGGGTCCTTTGTGCGTTCTGTGGATGAGCGCCTGTTACGGTGGAAGCAATTCTTTAGCGAGCTCTACAGTCACGATGCACCACAAGGCCCGCTTGACGAACCGCTACCAGGGGCCGGATTCATCAACGTGCAAACCCACGGTTAACGCCCCTAACCTACCAACCCAGCACCATTTCAGCGATTCATCAACTTACCAACCCACGCGCTGCTCGGTTGGTTACTGGGTCAGCGCTACCGGGCGAAGGAGGCTGGTAGGCGGCTAACCAACCCACTAGATGTCGTGCGCCAAGGCAAATCGGCGCGCCTCTGCGCGTGCGGCAGTGCGCAGCGGCGTCTGGAGCTTTGCCAAATTTGATATCGATTCACGAGAACTGTTATTTGTAGCATATTGCTACTCTGTTAGTCATTCTTTGGCTATTTCTCGACTGTCGGCATTATTCTTCTATTACTACTACTCCTATTATTCAACTGTTGGCTATTCCACTGCTATTTTACTCATTTAGAAATGCTTAACGTTTCAATGAAGTTTTATGCTACTTATACGGCGATTTCTTGGTTAATCTTTTTCTAAAACACTTACCAGTAAATTTTTAAAAGTACTTTAATATTGATCCGTAACTATAATCTCTCCTGAAACCGTCTTGGAAGCTCAATAATATTTCCTTGAACAACACTCCTTTATAATTTTTTTCGTCGTTGTAGTGAATAAGCAGCATTCGAACATTTCAGTAATGAATGCAACAATAAAACACAGTGTTATCGAAATCTGCTGGAAATATGAATATTAATTGATAAGAAATTGAATAACAAATATTATTTTATCAGCCTGCCACTAGTAACTTCAGAGTGAATTCTATTCAGCTTTTATTCAGCTCTTCAGTAACTTTTTTTCCCATTTCCTTGACGATTTGTATCTGCTGCCCGTGGTTGTTCTCACACTAAATTTGATGTTGTGAGCCACCTACGGTTTGCTGAATACAATCCTTCCTTGCACCCATCCTTCCCGCTCCCGGCTTCATATTATCGTCCTAAACCAGCAATTTGAGGTGTTAACTTTGTAAAATTATTTCACTTCTTGAATACTTTTCATCCACTTTTTCAATATTTTGGTTAGGAACTTGACTATTTCATCATCATCAGCTCATCACAAAATTGAAAAACGTAAATGATCAACCAGTTTCAAGACAGTGAGTTGATGTTAGACCACCAAACAGTAGAACTTTGTTGTAGAAAAAGAAGCCATGCATTGTTTTTTTACGTGAAAAAAAATTCTGCTATTTTTAGAAGTTAAGAGTGTGTTTCATAAGCTTTATGTGCGCACAGTATTTAGCTGTTCGAGGAAATACACCTTTGTGATCCAATGAAAAAGAAAGAAAGGACTATTGACAATTTTTCCCTGTATAGTAAGAATGGAAATGTTTGGTAATTTAGACACATCAGAAACTATAAGAAATTACTTGAAATCTGGGGAAAACGCGTCCTTTCTGCTAGAAAACTGTCGCTTTGTCACCCTTCTTCGAGAATTCATACTCGAGTCTTCTATGGATTTTTAAGATTCGGCGGTGAATATCTTGTGTTGTGTGCACTAGAATTACCGCTGACGCCTAAAAGTTTCGGTCAGCGTAACCTACACTGCTTCGCGCTTTGTGAATCAGGATTGGAGGTGTTGGGTAGGTTAGACACGCGGTCAGACTTACCGTGGATCAACCCAAACCCAACTGAAGATTGATGAATCCGGCCCCAGAAGAACTTATAGGCCAACCGGCTCGAACACTCAACTTATTCGAAGGATTTGAGGGTCCCAGGGATGGGCGGAATAAAAATTCAGAATTTCGGAAATCGGAAAATCGGAATACGAAACAAGTTTCAAAATTTCGGAAATCGGAAAGCGGAATTCCGAGGCCCAAAATTTGCGGAAATCTGATTTCGGAAATCGGAAAACGGAACAAGGTATACTCGCTGCTGGCATCGGAAGGTATGTCCTCAAACCTCGGGTCTAAAAGCGTCGTCATGATCGAATTATCATACCCCAGATACTTACATATCCATTCTTGGCACAAAGCCGTTATGAGTTAGATGCCTAATCTCATGGGGATCCCATCAGGGATGTGCGTAAATGCGACTAACGATTAATGACTTCAACAACTAACGGGTTTTTGGGTGTTACGTCAAACCGCTAACGAATAAAGAAGAGTTACAAGGAAAAGTTCCTTAGAAAATCCATATTCACTATACGCACCATGTCAATACAAAGAGTAGCGTTGCAGCTGCTCTGCACACGACAGCGACCGACTGTCGTGGAGCTCCCGCCCTGCAAATCTGTCGCGGTCGCAGTGCGCTGCAGAGTGACAGTGACAGTGGCAACGACAAGCATAGGCAGATTTGCAGTATGTCAGCCCTCCACGACACGTCGCTGCGACATACGTGCGACAACTGTTTCTACGACGGCCAGTGCCGTTGTTCCTATGCTGGTCCCGCCACGAATCGTGCTAAATGTCATGACTGTCGCTTATGACAACGACAAAGTATAACAATGACCTAACGTTTCAAAGTAAGCATTCAAACTGAGGCATTTCTGTGCATACCATTCTATTGTCGTAGCTACATATCTCAACCGCGTTGACGAAAGTGTATACTGCCTTTAAAGGAGGGGTGCGCGATAAAATCGATTTTCGAGCTCTCTTCATGAGAATGTAGATTTGGTCATCACAACAGTGAAAATAAGTGAAAAAAAGCCGGAAATTGGAAAAACGCTCAAAAATAAGGATTGCGGCTAGTTACTGCTGTCGGCCGACCCCCTAGTTAACGAGATTTTCCTCAAAGGCAGTGTTCAGGATAATCTTCGATTTTGAGATTAGTCGCTAAATCGATTGTTTGGCCCCGAGTAGAACTGAAATGACGAAGGAACCGAGAAAAACGCACCAGAAGTACACGAAATCCTTAAAGGCAGCATACACGCCCGTAAACGTAATTGAGATAACCACGGAATTAGAATGGTATGGCACCGAACATAACGCCCACGCATTTTGAAGCGTCAAAAACGACCCACGATGCCGTTACACGAGTAAGAAGTTGGTCCCGCCCCTGTATCTGCCCGCCCTTTGTATTTGCGTCCTCCTCCAAAACAGGGGTGTAGGGCCTTTTTCACCGTCGTCGATGTGTGTGGTTTACCTATTGTACCTATTCCACCACCCACAAACGTCGCCGCCGGTGGGAATGGTCCAGCACACCTGTTTTGGAAGAGGACGCGAATACAGGGGGCGGGCAGATACAGGGGCGGGGCCAACTTCTCCCTCGTGTAGCGTCATTGTGGGTCGTTTTTGACGCTTAAAAATGCGTGGGAGTTGTGCTCTGTGCCATACCATTCTAATTCCGTAGTCATCTCAATTATGTTTACGAGCGTGTACGCTGCCTTTAAAGGCAGCATACACGCTCGCAAGCATAGTCGAGATAACAGCATAAATAGGCACACACGGCCCCTAGCAAGTCGTTAACGAACTTTGAAGCTCTGGAAACCACCCAGAATGACAATAATTGGCAATGTTTGAGCAATCCTGTCTCGCACGCCCGTACTTTCACTCCCATTCGAGTACGAGAATGAGAATCGAAACTTGAGAAAACATGTGATAACTTAGAATGATAGCACTATAAAAAGGGAGAGCAGTAGAGAAAAAACTCGATTCACCTCAATATAACATGTTTGAAGCACTGATAAAATCCTCCATTTCAAGAGATCAGCCAAAGCAGAGCGGCATTCTCGAAAGTGGACGAGAGTCAATAGGTATGCAGACATGTTATACTGAAGTAAACCAAGCTACAGACCATAAAACGGCCAAATTCTCACCGTCGACTGCGTACCACGCGCTGCGCGACCGCACGCGCGTCGGAAGCGGACAAGTTTTGGCCGCCGCGCGACGTTTCGGCCGCCGCGCGGCGGCCAAAACTTCGCGCGGCGGCCGAAATTCGTCGCGCGGCGGCTAAAACTCGTCCACTTCCGACGCGCGTGCGGTCGCGCAGCGCGTCGGACGCAGTCGACGGTGAGAATTTGGCCGTTTTGTGGCCTGTATTTCTCTCGTGCACTCCCATTTGATAGTGCTATCACTCTCAATTATCACACGTTTTCACAAGTATCGATTCTCATTCTGTTACTCGAGGGGGTGTGAAAATACGGGCGTGGAAGGCAAGATTGCTCAAACATTGTCAAATATTGTCATCCTGGACAGTTTTCAGCGCTTCAAACGTCGTTGACGACATAGTACGGGCCGTGCGGACCTATCTATGCTGTTATCTCGATTATGCTTTCGAGCGTGTATGCTGCCTTTAAAGGCAGCAGACACGCTCAAAAAAGTTGTTGAGATAACTACATTAGTGGGATCTTGAGGGTCCTAGAAGAGCCCTCACGAAGTTGGAAGAGTTTAAAACGAGTTAAAATGACCGTATTTGATCCGTATTGAGTCACAAAATCATCCTTTCTCCGCCCACCGATACGGGCTCCACCCTTCAATACAAATGTTCAAGGCTCGATTACGGTCATTTCGGCTCATTTTTTACGCTTCTAAGGTCGTAAGAGTTCCAGAAAGGGCCGTAAGAGTATATTAGCGTCGTTATCCCAACAAATTTGTCGCTAGCTCCGCTATTTCAGCCAATGCGGTAAAACTCGTCCACATCTGGGCCAATATAGGACGAACCGTTATACCTTCATTTCAGTCGATTTTCTTCCGGTTTTTTCGTTATCTCTGAATATTAACAGCTTCAGACTTTCGATTCATTCCATAAAATTGATATCATTTTTGAGCGTGTATGCTGCCTTTAAAGGCACTGTTCGCGATAAAAATCGCTTTTCTGTTTTTTTTGCCTATCTTGAAACCGGTCCCATTCTGAACCCAATGATGCTTCTGGAATCGTACAAGACCTTCTGGGAATGGAGTTATGGTCCCTCAAAAATTGAGCTAGGGAAAATGGTGGACGAGTTGTCCGAGGCTTGTAACTTCCGTCTTCTGCAGCCGATGTATGCGAGCTGACCTGAGTAAAGAGAGAAGTTGAGAATGAAGGTAAGGACGGGGCTTTTGATCGGAAACCATCGCACAAATCACGATTTCGAGTGTTCATTTGTTCACGTCGAGGGGCGGGAAGAGGCGGGACTTGCCCACAATGGCGGGGTTTTCCCACTTTTCTAAGCCGTTTTGCGGCTCCTGGGCAGCTTTTCGTCCCGTTTTTTCGACGCTGTTCTGCTTCTGAGAGCCACTAGAAGCGTTTGTCATGGAAAATTCGAGCACGAAGTTTATCGCGAACAGTGCCTTTGAGTATCACCCCGCCTTTTAAGTATCACTTGAACTGTTTGTTGTGACAGTGAAATCTTTTGTGGACCCGTCCTTTGTAATTCTCTACTCTCTAATGCCCCGTTCTTCCCTTAGGACCCTAACTAATCTTGCTTTGCATAAAATATTCTCCTATTTTCGATTGACCCAATTTTCCACCGGTGACAACGATCATGAACATGTTCATCCAACCGGGCAGCTAGTTCATGTTATAGATTAATGTCACTGAAATACGACGTTTTAATGCATTTCTCGCCGTTTCTTCGTAATTTTGGTAACACTTAGAAGCCAACGCATTGTTTTATGTGTAAAACTCGGGAACAAAAATCATCGTGAACACTGCTTTTAATGCTTGTTTATCCGTCTTTTACTTTGCTATGAACGTAGTCAGTAGTATGCAGAAGTGCTCACAATTACTTCAGAAGCAGAATAAAAATTGACAAAAGAGGCATTTATAGGAATACCGATAATTGGGGACGGGAAGACACCAAGCTATAACTTGTTCCTGAGCGTTTTTTCTGCAACTTTTCACTTATTTTCGCATTTGTGAAGGCCAGATCTACATTCTCATGAGGATAGCACAACAACCGTTTTTATCGCGAACCCTGCCTTTAGGTTCAGGTTTAGGTGCTCAACCGGGACAGTCACTACTGCGGGAGACGAAACTTCGAATTTTGGGCTCCACGGCCATTGTCCCGCTGACTACGCCGACTTTACAGCTGGGCGTTAAGCGGCGTTTGGTCTGAGTCGGTCTGTAACGGATCGAAGTGTCTACAAGTCGCCTGCACTGCATTCACACCCGGTGAAGCAAAGCGTACACTACATATTACGTTTTGTGAAGTTTGCAATCAGCTCTTCAATATAGAGCGCTGCCTGCAGATCACAATAATCATTCGGTTGATCGCACACTTTTTTAAGCGAAGAAAATCAAAAAATCCTTCACTTTCTCAATTTTTCTCGGTAATGACTACTTTTGCCAGAGGGACAAAAACCGAAAAACGCACACCCTGGACAGTGGGCTCTGAATGAAGCCCTGAATTACGTGTAAATCTAAGATTTAAACTTTGTTCTCTGTCAAATACGTATATGAAGTGTTATTAATACATGCAGCTATCCATGTGAACCAAACACGTCACTGACTGCGAAGATGGTCCAGCAACCCTGCGTTGGAGGAAAAGGACAAATACAAGGGGCGTGAAAATACAGGGCGGGGCCAACTTCTAACTCATGTACCGGCATTGTGGGTCGTTTTCGACACTTCAAAATGCGTAAGCATTATGTTGTAAGCCATACGGTTTGATTCACGTAGTTATCTAAACCACGTTTACAAGCGTGTATGCTGCCTTTAAACTGAGTTCCTGCACACGTCCCATGATGTCCTGCACATCCCTACTGTGGTCCTACGCACGTCCCATGATGTCCTGCACAACCCTACTGGGGTCCTGCGCACGTCCCATGATGCCCTGCGCACGTCCCATGATGTCCTGCACACTCCTACTGCGGTCCTGCACACGTCCCATGATGTCCTGCACACCCCTACTGAGGTCCTGCTGTAGTCCCATGACGTCCTGCATACTCCTGTTTCGGTCCCGCATAGTTAACTGACACCCCAGTACATCCTGAGACGCCTTATCGATGGTGCGCATGGTACGAGCGCGCGCCTCGCTCAGAAACATCCCGCCCACACTACCTTCCTCTTCCGATCCGAACGTTTAGAGTATTTGGTGGATTACCAATGGTTACAGACACTTGCAATATATAGATTTATTAACAAGTACCTGCTCAGTGAACAGACGAACCCAATATCAACATTCCATCGCCTTTTATACAGATTGGGGAGGCGGCCCCACAAACAAGTATTATACAAAGTTGTAATTACAGCTATATTCACAGGGTGTACCGAGCCTCAAGCAGTAGCTCATCTATCAATTGTAGCGGGACCTATGAGGCACACCCGCGTGTAATTAACCTACCAGACACCACCCTCTGGATACGATGCCTAACGGCAGAGTCGTAAATGGTGTCTGGGCTATGGATGAACTATACAATGTTTTATGACCGTTCTGATTCTTAGTACTCGATACCATTTGCCCCTATCTATATATTTTCTATTAATAATACATATCTACATCCTTCAGGTTGTGATTCACAACAGAGTACACCACCCTAGAGAGCGAGGTGTTTATATGGAGTCTCAAAGGAAACTGGTCCACGCCGTCCAAAAAAATGAAATGTGACGGACGGGAGGCGGAGGGGGAGACTGAGGCAGAGGCGGTGACGGAGAAAATTTTTGCGTCATTTGAGGAGCCATATCTTTTGAGAGCGTTGACCGATCGCAATGAAACCTGGCTCAAATACGCATATTGATTAGACCCTTCGAATGATGTACAACTTACTTTTTTGGTGACAGTATGAATAGGTGATCTCGGCATAGGGCATGCGCGCGGTAAGAGATCAAAGCCAAATCTGGTTAGCGCTTCGCGCTCACCACAATTATCTTCGCCTCACTCTACTTCGATGCTTTTGCGACAGCGGCAATTGCCGCAGATTTTCAATAGACAAACGAGAAAAGCGGCGCGGCTCTGGCCGCTGGCGGTAAACGCCACGAAGGGGAACTTGCATGCATTCGCGACAACGGCGTCGCGAATTGCTGGGCCCCTTCGCTGTTTCCGCTGGAACCGCCGCTATTTCTGCGGCAGCGGCAATAATGATTCCAATCAATTTCGTAGCTGTCGCAGCATTAGCCGCGACCTGTCGTGTCGGGACCAGAACCAAACTGGGCATTTTGCCGCGTTTTATCATATATGGGGACTCGTTCGGAATAGACGATCCACCTAAAAGAATTAGATTTCCGTGGTGTTTCACAAATGTTTTTTGCACAAATTTCTTATGTTGCTCTACGTTTCTACATGTTTAGAAGCGAAAACATGACAAAACGATCCTGTAGCTGCATGGAAAAACTCTTTTTACTAGAGTGGGTCGTCTATTCCGAAAGAGTACCCATATATGTAGACTGTTTCATTCCGAGTAAGCTCCTATTTTCGACTCTTACGGTGACCTTTTCGTCTGAACCTCCTTATCACTAGTTATGTCTCATCGAGGCCCACCGCTCCGCTGCTGGTGGTAATCGAAATCCATAGGTCACTAGAAAATTTTCGGAGTGTATGTACCACTTTTTGTCGGGTATTCAATGTCGGTCAGGAGACTTCGTTTGTATTTTCATGTGAAGAGAAGTTAGTGGTCAAACTCTAATGATCAAATGACCTTACCATAGGGAATGCCATAATTTTACATGCGGAAGGCCTATGGTATACTTTGTCGCTGTAATGAGCGACAGGCATGCAATCTAACACAAATCATGGCGGGACCCGCATCGGAGCAACGGCAACGGTCGTCGTAGGAACAGATGTCGCGTGTGGGTCGCAGCGACGTGTCGCGGAGGGCTGACATACTGCAAATGTGCCATAGCCTGTCGCTACCACTGTCGCTGTCGCTGTGCAGTGCACTGCGACAGCGACAGGTTTAAAGGACGGGAGGCGGTCGCTGTCGCTGTGCAGAGCGACGCGACCGTGTGTCGCAGAAGTATACCATACCCCGAAAGGAGAAACGGTTACCGAAGCCAGCTACGCGTCAACTTGTTTGGTAAAAATTGAAGATTTTTCGAGCTTCTTTTTACCCTTTATTTTTTTTACACCCACGCCCAACATACGCACTGAAAAGAAGCACACTAAACTCCGCTTCAATTGTTTGGGGCGTAGGCTTTCTCATTACTACTCAGGCGAACTGGGGCGTCGACAACAGGTTGATCCGCCCACCATGAGTCACCGCTGGCCAACGCGCCGATCAGGGGTGTGCGTAATTACGGTTTACGATTTACGATTTTACTATTTACGGTGTTTTTGGCCTCGTGATTACGGTTTACGATTTACGACATTTTGGACCGTAAATCTTAAATTTCGTAAATAAAAATACAGGCAATGGAAGTAAATTATAAGACATCTCCTATTGACCTGCTCTAATCCCACTTTGCGTACACTAATGTTTTTGGTCAGGAGATGGGAGCAACTCAGACGTGTGACTACATACAGCACGATCCCATTGTCAGCCTTTGACGTGATTTTATCTTTATAACGCTGGACACACGGTCGGATTTGGAGGCGCTGGATAAAAGATCCGCGTTGCGTGCCGCGTACATCTCACTAGTCTCCCAGGACGCAATGCAATCTAGAAGCACTATTCAAGAAGAACCTCTTCCTCGAGTTTTTCAATATAAGCAACATACTCGATTTCCATAACTACATTAGCTTCAAAACATCAAGCTAAGCAGTCTAATCAATCCAAAAATTCCTTCAAATTGTTCTCCTGGCCTGCCTTTTGGCAAGATTACGTCTACTCAGAGTCCATAAAAATCAACAAGAGGAGCGATGGTTTTTTGTCCCAAAAGTCTGGAGCTCAAAATCGTTTCCTCTGTTTATTTATCTTTGTCCGCAGCAAACGGACACTCAGAAAAGACGTGAGCTCTAGTTTGAATGCTCACCCTCGCAGTTTCTGTGAAACCGTTATCTGTCATAAATGCGAGCGTTTGGTGGGCGCTTT